>LIEC01009179.1:0-122305 GCA_001925005.1 Drosera capensis | reverse complement strand
CCCAATTGTGCTTAATTTGATGCCCAAAACTCAGAAGATCTATGCATTGTTCCGTCAATGGTAACTAATTAAGATGACAGTCACAGATTCCCATGTTTAAGTATACACGCCAAGAAACTTATAAGTTATAACAGTTGAAATATTTTGGGTATGTATGGGGGTTGATTGCCATTAATTAGTGAACATGTCAAGCCAGTCCGGGAAGGCATTGCTGGTATCCATTAGTTGGTTGAAAACAAATAGTGGGGTATATCATTTATCAATTTTCGATCCAAAGTCGTTTTGAAAGGCTGAATAGATTCATCAGTGGGGGTGCGATTTCCCATATGCATATGCTTTTGTACATTTGCATACCCATAAATGCACATATTCTATTTCGCATGTTGATCGAAAAAAGGGGGGAAAAAAACAGAAAGGTATCGAGTGAATTGATTGGAAATGTAGTGCCGAGTGTTTGATATATAATTTGATTAGAAATGATGTGTGCATCTAGTTGTTGTCACGTATCTAAAGTTTTCTATCAACCTGCTGGGCTATAAATGGGACGAATGTGATCGTCCTACAGTTGTCCTTCGATTATTTTGGGGAAGTATGGACAGGTTTCATCCACATTGCCTTGTAAGGCTTCTCGTGGTGACCACTCATTGAGTCATTGGTTTGATTTGATGATTCTATTTGTGTTTTCAATAAGATACAACCAAGCGGGGGCCTCGATGTTTGGCAAACATATCATGCCTACTATTATTGGTATCGTTTAGGATTTTCCTATTTGCTTGCTCTATTCTGCTTCAAATATGATCAATTTTCGGATTCAGACCCAAGGGAATCGTGATCAATGAACTTGTGTTTCGACCATTAATATCAGAGAACGCTCGATCTCCAGGAGAAATTGATCGTGATTGTTTGTTAGGGAACGTTTGAGGGCTTTGATATATGATCAGAAAGTACCGCCGATGGATATGGCCATCTCGTGTTAACGAAACTGGACTCACCAAAGCAATACTTGGTACTATACTGATTTAAATTTTTTTTTAATAGATATATAGTTTATAAGATATGTTAAAGATTTTTTTAATTTTATACGATAATTACTTTACTTCAAAAAAGGTATTAATTTTTTTAACGATCAAAAAAGATCCGATAGATTCATTTTATAAAAATAAATAATGAAATGAGTAAGTTATTTTTTTGGAACTTAAATATCAATGAGTTATACAAAAGATTTTTTTTATCAATCAGTCACTATCATAATTTATAATATTCACTTATATCTGCTAATATAGGGTAAGATATTTATCTCAAATCAAATCACAATTATAATTTTTCATGAACCTAACTCTAATATATTCTCTTCACAAACGGTGTGGTCATTATCATCGACATTGCTTCCGATCAATACATTTCAATCAATATAACGTAAAACGAGATATCTACGTCCGACATAACATTCTGGATAATGCATCCCAAAATTGACATTTATGCGATAGAACGTCCTAACAGTGCATCCCAAAACTGACATTTACAAGACAATACATGCGAACAATGCACCGACGTTTCCTCCCTCCTAGCTGCCCTCAACCATCCGCACTCGACTATAGATTTCTTGAACTCGAGACAGTGTGAAATATATACCAAACAATGCATCCCGATATCACCATCATCATCTCACAACAATCTAACAGTATGATGGAATACGGTAAATAAAGATCGGCCGTACATACACAGGCATCAAATTTCAAGTCGGTGTGAGCATTAAAACTCTCTCAGAAACTCGACGCGCCTTTTCTCTAAACTGCTCCTGATCAAATAACCAAATCAGGATAGCATAAGTCAAATGAAAACATACTCAACACAAATGCAAAGCCACGAGAACCGAATAGAATTCACTTCCAGGGAAAACTTAGAAAGTGGTCTCGGACGAGTGACTCGATCCAGTGTTTACATAGACTTCGCACACTCGCCTCGAACTCCGACAATAAATCTCCCTCTCCACCACCGACGATGAGGGATTCTGTGTGGGGGTAGAAGGTGGACCAACAATCTAGTATTTCTGAGATAATCGACATCGAGGTAGTCTAGATTCTGCAATTCGAAGTCCATTGATGTTGGCGACGATAAAATGAAACCCTAGTTTGAGCGAAAGGAAGGGATGGACTGGATGAAGAGTTGAGGAGATCGGCAGTTGTGGGCGGAAAAAAAAATTGGAGTTATAAGATTAATCAGGGTTGATTTATTTAGGAAGAATTTAATAATATCTTTAGAGTGATTAAAACGAATTCTTTGAAGATTGTTTTAATGACAAAATTGAATGATAATTAATGAGTTAGGAGTGATTTTTTTTTTATAAATAAGTTTTAAAATATAATTTATTGATAATTTATATCTTAATCTAAAATATCCGTCCAAGTATAATCCCTTGCATTTTCGTTTAGCTAAGTATAGATTCACTTGATAAAAAATAAATAAATCTAAAAAATATCCGATCTTAAAAAACTATTTAGATAATTTTATTATTTTATAAAAAAAATTACTAAATCTAAAAATATCTGATTTTTAAAAACAGTTTAGATAACTTATTTATTGAAAAAAACTAAACTATAAATAAATAACCAAGTTACCATCTCAACCATCTTCGTTTAATAGATATTCATGCAGATTTTATGTGGGAAAATAACGCGAAAAGAGCATATGTTGGGCACTCCCTTAATTTGGCGTTAATCCGAGAGTGGTCATGTAGGGTTGGCTCTGTGTGGTGGGTCTCCTAATTTGTTTCTATTCATGTCAATGATTAGTAGGTATTTCCCCTTTACAGAAAATTACGTGTATACTCGTATAGTGTATGTAAAATCAAAAGTAACGAGTATGGTTAAAGGCTAGATATAAAAGTATAGAACAAAACTTTGCGGTTGTTTTGTGGGTGTGGTTGGAACGTCACGATGATGTTTTCAAAACAAAAATGCCGAGGTGGACACATCTTCATGAACTAGTTCTGTTAGTTCTGTGTGCAACTGAGCGTTTTTAGCTCTTGTGATCCTGTAGATCTTTTGTTTAGATCCTTAAAGGATCATCTTGTAGTGTAATTTATCTAAAAAACGCATAGAACAAAACTTAACACACATAAAAAAAGTCTCACCACATGTTTGGTCTCTTGAGTTTTAGCATGTCTTTCTCAACACATCGTGCCGATCAATTAATGTCGATTCCAAACACGTTGTGACGTGCTATATTTGAAAGAACGAGTTTGAATTCAGTTACCTTTACAAACTCGACCCATTTGCACAGATCAGCTAGAAAATGCAATGTCCAGGAATGAAGTCTAATAAGATTGATCAGTCACGATTAGCTGCTTTTGAAGAGTCGGTTATTCGACAACAGGATGATAGCAAAAAGTGTGCATGTGGTTTGTTTCCATGGAAACGTAACCATCAGGGTTGGGACCATTCCATCGATCTGTTGTCACCATATGATATGAATGTGGGCAGGTTCAGCCACAGTGTCTTGGACACATAACTGACCTCAATTGTGACAACTCGATGATCAGATTGTGTCTTTGTTACCTTTTCGGTGCCTCATTTCCGGGACATATCTTACTAAAGCTACATTGCACTAAGTTCTGCCGCTTATAACTTTTCTCGATTGGTCTATTTGCTTGTATATCTTAGTCCCTATTTCTGGTAATTAGGTACACACAATAAATTCAAACAATTTCGTCTGATTCGAAATTCAAAACAACGAAATATATACGGTCTTATGTCTTGAGATAAAAAGATTGGTTTTGTTGATGCCTTCTTATCGAGGAGTGTCTTATGTTCTTCTATTTACCAAACATTTCAAACCATAAAATGACAAAGTGGGAAAACGGACTCGAAGAGAAAAGGGTGGGTTTGGGTTTGGGCTGTGTTTTACACATGCAAAGCACGTGCGAATGGGATCTGTGCAGTGCATACCACTCTTTGATCTGCGATGATTCGGCGCCATGTCAAAAACACACCATGTGTATCACAAATCATTTTTTTAATTTTTTTTTTTGGAGAAAATGTGTATCACAGATCATGAAAACAAAAGGCTACGTATTTTTTTGTCTTCTTGTTTTTTGTCACTCCACAACGGAATATACTCAAAATACAACTTCAAATCATGTGCTAACATTAGTAACGTTACATTGCACTAGAGGTTCGAATTTCTTGTTCCTAATTAAAAATTTGAACGAGTTAGTAGTACGTATACCAGGAGAAGTATCTACGTCTAAATGAAATTGGATGTTTTCATGGTATCGTTAACGTTGATGAGTATATGGAGGAGACAATATATAGTTCCAAAAAGAAGAGTCGATATTGTACTACATAAATTGCTTATAAAAAACGATTTCATGATCGGTTATGGCTGACGAAAATCACGAACTTACTACCGTGATTTTGGCAGACGAGCATACAATTTCTTATAGTCCGTCCAAAAAAGTACTATCGCATTGTGCATATTGAAGATGCATGTTATGTAAATTGAGAAAGAAGACATGACAGAGAGACATTGCCTCCATCGCCATAACAAAACCGACCAAACACCCTCAAAAATCCTTGTAAATATATACAAAATAGGGATTTACGGATTGATTGTATTTTATTTTATTAATTACCAATAAGTTCAGGTTAAGCTGGATGAGACAAGAGGACGACCAATAGTCACTCGAACCTATCCGTAAAAAGAAGAAAAAAAAAGAACTAATACAATATAATGATATACTATGCTCTACAGTAAAAAAAAAGAATATACCATGCTCAGAATCAGGCTCGTGGTCACCTTTTAGCCCATCATGTTTCTTTTTTCTCTTTTTCCCTCATAAGTATGGTATTTTTAATTATTTTTAATAGGAATCCTTTGTTTGATCTTTTCCTCCATCAGGATCAAAACTCATAAGAATATTCCAGAGCCAGAGCAATTTCCAGCCATTTAAGTTTGGAAAGATATTCATTGCATTAATCAATTAACCGACATGAATCTGCTGAGAAGGGAAAATACAGAATATCAACAATGTTGCTATATTAATATGCACGATTAGTTCTTTGTATACGGATAGCATTCATAATGGTTTTTCTACCATCAATTATGGAACTGATTTCTCGAAATGGAATTAGAACAAATCGTATTATGAGATCAATCATACCTTTGTTTGTTGTCAAATTTCCATTGCTTGGACGGCTGTAATTCACGAAGAGAACACATGCATCGATATGATGATTGAATATGCTTGTAAGCTCGTTTTCATGAAAATCGGCATGCATGTGTATAGATAAGTTCACATGTTGTGTTGAAAAGGGAATCTGATCTTATAATGTTATGAGAGCTGGACCAGACACGATATACCTAGCTACAATAAAAGGATAACAATGCAACATCATTATTTGCATATGTGATTTGTGTGTTATGAAGTGGATTCTGATTTGGACATGCTCTGGGGAGGTCTCATCTTGGTACTGATAGCCAGCCATGTAATAACATGTTCTGTTGCCATGCCAAAAAGCTGTTTTCCTGCGAAATTTTCATCCCTTTAATGTCCAAGCACAATCTCTAATTCATTTAATCAATTTCCTCAATCACATCTGACTTATCCAAATTAAACTAAAACACAAAGCATGAGATATAGTTTATGGTTCTGGCTATAGTTTATGGTAAGCAACGCTCTATTCTTACCAAGCGATCAAGTTTCGACAAGATCACGAGTCCGATATCTCCTGAAGATATCTGTAAGCAAGATCACATTGCAAGAAAAATGGGGGCACCAAATGACTCGTGGGATTGCATAGAATCAAGATGATATATAGATCGTGGAATTATAGTTGTGCATTGCTGCTGCAAGAGCAACGACACTGCAGTACTAATAGACCACACAGTTCACACAGGAGACGCTGAAAGAACTGCACAGCAATTCAGATTCTATGTCAAACTCCTCAGCCTGCATCTTCGTCTTAGCCCCCCACAGCAAGCAACATTTTCGAATTGTCAAATTGGGGAAGCACAAAAAAAAAAAGAAAAAAAAAGAAACACCCTCAAATGCGTGACGAACTCGAATTATAGCTACATAGTTGAGCAAATTAGCCAAGGCACACAAACCAGTATGACACGGACGTCGTCGTCCAGTGCAGTTGATTCCATATCAATGTTATTCGATCGATCACTATTAGTTTGCGATTTTGAAACGGGAACAGGCTCATAGCATTTCATTGATATGTTAATCGCGATTCTTAATCAAAGGAATAATATTCTGTGTAAGGTTTTGACTTTTGTCCAAATCAGTTCGTTCCAATCATTTGATTGGCAGAGATTGTTTGAAGAATGTTTTTTTTGGGTGGGAATTGTTTGCATGATAAGGAGGGGACTAATCCAAGCCGCTTTCCAATTGTGAATGGATATAATTGACTTCTATATCAGATTCCCATTAAAAGAACCATAATCACTCATGACAACACATTACAAGCCCACATTTGACATACCATCCAATAGCACCTATTGCCATTACAGTCATGCTTAAACTTTGCAGATAAAAATCACTAACAAATTTAATTTGAGTTGGTGTTCGTGGAGGAACGAGGTTCATCCGTACTCCACCAACCCAAAGATCAAATTTTACGACAATATTGTTTAGACCAAACTTGAACAAAATGTGTAGCTTGCTTCACCACAACACAGTACAGCCGTCACAAGCAAAACGTGAAGCCATTTCAGGTGGGACAAAATGCATTAAGATGAAAACACGCTCAGGCCACCACAGACAAAGCGGAATGTTCTTTTCGCGCTGTCGGCATCAAGCCATAACCATCAGTTAGTATCACAATCACAATCAATATGGTATGGAAGTTTAGAACACGTAATCGGGACACGCCAACGGCAACCCGTGAGCAACATGGGGCATAGAACAAGACATCGTGTTTATAACATAGTGTGCTGATCAACAAGCATTCTAAGAATATATTGATTATTTTGACAATGACATCGCGTACATGGAAGAAGTAGTACAAGACATAGTATCATTCGAACGATTTATCAGACCACGATAACAACAGGGGACAAAATAGATGAAAGGGCAGACCATGTAAGTCTGATTAAATGTATCAAGCGGTGTAGTTGCCAGAATTTTCTCTCCGTTTATATTCATCAATTCAACTGTACACACGTAACTGAATGAATCGTTTAAGGTTCGTGAGAAGTACTTACAGGATCAACTTGAACTATTGATCGGTAGTGGCTGGTTGGAACTTCTGGCTCCAACAACATACTGGAGGCTGATCTCCGCAGGGGTCGCGTCAGATTTCTCATCCTCAAAGGGCACCTCAAAGGCTAATGACTGGTACAAACACACTTCGTCTTCCTTGCAATGGTAAACCTGGAAGGTTGTCAAAGTTCATTGGTTTAAACAACACACTGGTCGAAGGACATCTGACATATTATCATAAGCCTTTCTCAAGCGACAATAATATTTGTGAGCATATTCCAGCTGGTGCTTCTTTCAAAGAGTCCTAGACCGGAGTTTTGGGCCCGTTTAAAGTCCAAGACACAAGCAGTTCATTTCAAAAATTACCTATAATAGTAGAACAGACGCTATGAATCATTTACACTCAATTTAAATCTAGTCAGATAAGCTCATATGAGAAAAGAACATGAAATCTAGGAAACACTGTTATACGTGATACAAATCAGTAAGCTTGGTTGCTTAACAAGATGCATTAGCTTGATAGGAGGGAGAGAAAAAAAACCTACCACAATAACATGCTTAACAAGGTGATAATACCTGATAGGAGAAGAACAATGAACGAGAAGGTACATAGAGTCGTACCTTGCAATTAATTCTTGCCGAAGAAGCTCAAGGAGAATCTCGCCTGAAATGTAGAATGGCGGATTCTTCAGGATCAAGAATTCCATCAGAGGGCTCAGTGACTACAGCATTTTCAGGTTCTGTTTCCACACTATATTTACTGCGTGCTTCCTGCATATTCAGAGCTAAGAATATTTTATCCAATTAAAAAAAGATCCAAGGACATTCTATAAAAAATAAAATAAAAAAACGCAAATCTTGAAATATATACTGCCATACTAGATTGCCACAAACATTTTTCTCGGCATCAAACTATGCATACTACTGAGCCCATATTTGGAGATTTTGGAGAGAATGCTCAGAAGAAGAAACACCTTGGAGAAATGGTACCCGTCTGGCACTGAGATCATCAGATGTAAGATGCCTTCCTTTGCTGCACCACCACTGACAGAGATGATCTTTGTGTCGGCAGATAACCGCTTCCTAAGGCGTTTCATGGTTTTGATTTTTGGAGCTGGCGGCCTGCACGCCTTTCAGCTCTAAAGTAAGAAGTTGAGCTTCTCCTTGAAGAAAATCGATGTATTTGATGAGGCTGTTATTTGTATAAGCAATGTATAGTCTACCTGCAATCGCTGAAGATCTATCAAACTCCATTCATATGTTCCACAGAATAGCGGTTTGCACACAACTAATTCTTTCATTGATGGAACACGGGAGGTGATACCAGTTCGATTCCCACAAAAAAAAAAGAACAAAGAAAAGAAAAGAAAAAGATCACGAAACAACATCATGTTCAAACTCAGACGTCTTCGGTTTTGATAGCAGCACACATTACACAACATGGAACGAAAATTTTGCGGACTGAAAATGAGCTCGTCATAACCATAGGAACAACTTCACTTAGTCTTTACTGTGTGCACTCTCAAACACTTCAAATTGCACTAGGTCTCTTTACTTACAGTACATAATTAAAAATGAACAGTGAAAATCTCAACAGTATCAGAGGACAAAACCAAAAATGACAACCAAGTAGGTAAAGGCATTACCGTTGCCTGCTTGCACAATTCCAGCAGGCTCCGACAGCTGCAAGAATAGTGTGCACCAACATCGAAACAAGTATCAATGGGATCTCCCTGACTAGGTATAGGTCATAAAGAAATAGAAAGAACAGCAGAACAGCAGAAGGCATATTGCACACTTTCGTCTTCTGTTATGGGAAAAACATTGCATGCCAGAATAATCATCAGAAGTTAGACCCCCGGAGTAAAAAGAGAATCATCAAAACATTCCAAGCAGAACCAATTCTCAGATTACTGCTCTGACAGCAAGGACATGAATCAAACAACAAAATACAGAAGCCAAGAACTACCCTCAATGAAGTTTTAAGTACCTTACTTCGAGTAACATCATGTATGAGAGCACTTGCCAAATAATCATTAGCATTTCTGTTCATTTCTTGCCCAGGAAAGCGCTTTTAGAAGGGGGTTAACGTAACCTGTGTTTACTGATATGTTTCTTCTGCATAAGCTTCAAGACCTTCCTCGACACATAGCATGTTAAATGTTGACATTAAAGATATTACTAATAAGCACCTTTCAAAAAAGAAAAGAAAAGATTTACTAATAAGCAAAATTGGAGAACAGACTCAGAACACCACCAGCAAAAAAGACAAGCACTTCAAGAACCTCTTATCACTGAAATGAGCAACTGAGAGTGGGAATCCTGCTCTCTCAAAGGGTAATTAAAAACAGTGTAACCTCTACGATTATGATATCCAAAATCAGCACACAAACCAAAGCAAGAGGTAAAGAGACATTCAAACCTGAGCTGTCAACGGTGTTCCATCCTTGAAACCTGCTTTCCCCGTACCAGCTAATGTGCGAACTTGTTTAGTTGATGGATCCACGTCTTGATCTGAAGAGAAAGGTAGAATGATCATTCACATTTCTGTAAGCAGATTTTGAAATTTGATGCCACAGGTATCAATACAAGTGCAAAGAGAACACACAAAAGTTGTATTCATGAATCTAGAAGGACACATAACAGTCGAAAAAATTCATATCACTAAGCTTGCAAATGATTGTTGACCATCCCTACAAATGGATCCTCAAGCTCTAACATGCAACAAATTATTTGGCTGTCTAGTTTGGTTAGTTTTATCATGTCGTTCGGTTAATCACATTATTCTATATCCTAGTTTTCTATAAAAGGGACGTAGACATAAGTCATAACAGCACACACATCCTTTATTCAATCAAATAAATAAATTCTCTTCAGAGTACATTGTCATCCTCGTGAAATCAAGGTTTAGTTTGTGGATTCAAGCACACATAACTTATATGAAACGAAATGGTAAAAAAAAACTTATATGAAACAAGTAACCTGCCATCCGATTCTAGGTCAATCTGGTCAGTTTAAAGTAGCAGGCACAGAGAAAATAGTCATAGCACGATTAAACAGGAAGGTTAAAACTAGCGTTCCAGTAGAAATTATATTGGCAACTTAAAGACATCCAAGGAATTGCTGAGAATAGTAGAATTTGAAAAATCACTGCCAGAGGCCCAGAACATCACCTTGTTCCTTCCTCGTATATACCATTCAATTTTTTGACTGACGTGTTACCTTATGGTTGTAAGAATCCGTCACATACACTTGACCATCTTGTCCACAGCAGACACCAAGAGAATGCTGAAGTAGCACCTCAGGGCCAGTGCCATCATGGTCACCAAAATGCAGAAACAAGTTTGATACGATATTATATCGAGAGCAAGCGAGCTACTACAACATATTTCTATGGTCGATACTACAACATATTTCAACTCAAAAAGCTTAAATGTCCGAGAAATGTCGCATGCTCACCTTAAACAAATTCTCAGAGAAAAATGGACTATCACCAGCCAACAATCTTGAACCCCCTGTTTTGAGATCAAGCATGCGAATGGAGCTGCTCTCGCTATCTGCAATGTAGGCGACCTTGACATCTACAAATGTTATCACACAATATGGTATTGATTACTTTCCCAGTAACTTCTACATTTGCAGCAGTTATGGACTTCCAACATAAATAGTGAAATCAAAGCATTACCTGAAGAGAGTGATATTCCAGACGGCTGGGCAAATGATGTGCTTGCAGAGCTAGCAGAGACATGACGAGAAGAAAATCATCAGGAATGCAGTACTTCTAACACATCGAAAAAATAAAATACTGAATGAAAAACGATGACTGGGGGAGGAACCGTGAAAGTACATGTAGATTCAACATGCAGAAAGCAGGAAACAAAGAAGTCAGAAAAAAAATACATAAAAAAGCGCACTCAAGGATTTAGATTCCATAGATATTGGATAATTTTAATCTAAAATTGAACTGGTCAAGTCTCAAGAGTGTCCAGAAATTCGGTAATCATGAAAATACGGTAAAACATTTTCGAACTTTAATTTGCTATACAGTTATACAACACTTGACTGCATTCATTAAAAGGGAAAAGGAAACATAGGTGCAACATAGATAAAACAGCTTGTGCAAAAGCCTTGTAAATCACATGCACACAAACCATACAAGACAGATAATTTGATTTGTAAGTGTAACTATGCTATAATAAGATGGTACTGATTCATTAACATGACTTTGAAACGTCAGCCAAGTTGCACAACTACCTTTGTCCATTCAAAGGTTGTACTCCCATTCCAAGGTACTGATTCATTAACATGATTTTGAAACGTCAGCCAAGTTTCTTTCATAACCATCCCCACTGAAAGCTTTAGTAGTGCCGTCGGATGTGTTGTACTCCCAGATCTGATGCTGCCCGGCCATTGCAATGAACACCTTCTCACTGGCAGGGTCAAAGCAAACATCCCAGGGAGAGTTAAGGAGCTGAAAAGTAAGACTGTAATACGTCTCATGACCCGAAATGTTCAAACCAATAAAAAACTTCAAGGCTTGCAAAATGTCACTGTAATTGAGACTCACCTGAGATGTTCCTCTCCCTCCCCCTTTGTAGTCAGAGCCTTTAGTTCCATTGCCAGCAAGAGTTCGCACTCTCTCATCCACAAAATCAATCTCCCTGTAAATAGAACAGTAGCCCACATATACAAGCTGCTATTAGGTATGACCATATGAAGGTGAATGCTTAACATCTTAGTTCAGGAGAGAAGTTCAGTGTAAAAGCTAATGCCAAAATTTCCAGCAAAACAGTACTTCATGTTGCTATATACTCCCTCCGTCCCATAAATGGGACATTTCATTTTTTACAATATTCAAGGTTCTTTAGTCGTCTTAACGACGAAAGAAAATTATATACATAATTTAAATTTTGTGAAAAATGATGTTTGATCGTCGCATAATGCAAATCAATGTTTGTCCCGACAAATCCATAAGTCAAACCGTTGCATTTATTCCGGAACGGAGGGGGTAAATGACATGACCATCAAATCTCCCTTTTGGAGATAATTGCAACTAATTCGTGATATCATAGTCCAAAGTCCAAACCCTGATTTGGCAGATTTTGAAGCAGCCTACCAAACAGGTTTGGTAATGGTGATCGACACCATAAAGAATAAAAACTTGTGGATATTTATTTGGAATTTCATTTTATAAAGCTGATGGACGTTGTCTAAAAGCAAAAGAAAAGTCCCAGAACACCTAGTGTGAGCAAAATTCCCTACAATGGAAGACCTCCTTGCCAAAACACCGACCCCAACAGTGGGCTCGAAACCCAGTGAAAGACACCCACTTCTATAGTTCAAGTTCAAAGACTAGAAACCTAATAAATTCAAGAAAGGAAAAAACAACGGGCAGTCATTTTTGTGCAGTCTCTTAGCGACATTCCTCTGAATACAACATGTATACGTGACAGAAACACGAACCCCTTTGTGTCATCACGTAATGTCAAACATTAATGATTAATCTCATCATCCTTGAAGCGTGATAGCACGCACCAACTCATGTCCTTTTCTTACACACAATGACCAAACCCTAACCTAAATCTATTAACAAAAATTAGAACCATCGATCAACACATTCCATCCAATCCAAACATCACCTTTCCAATCGATCAAAACCCTTGCCCTAATATTCACAATTCGACGCGATTATCCCTTATAAGTTCCCATGAAAGGCACGAAATCGTCGCAAGTAACTTCGACTCCCAACTCTCTAAACACATCCACAGCCGCCATCCTCGACGCCTCCTCGCTGTTGCACAGCACTCCGTCCATGTCGAACAGCACCGCCGACACCTTCCCCAACTCTCTCTCCCCTCTGTTCCCCACACTCACCTCATTCCTCTCTTCTCCCTCCACTACCTTCACGCATCTCGCCGCCGCCGTCGGCCGCCACGGCACGCACCGCTGACTCCCCACGCGCCGCCGATCGTACGCCACCGAGAAGATCGGGATCGCAGAGATGAGCTTGGTGGTGTGTGAGAGAGGGGGATGAGGTGGGGCCCATAGCAGCGCCATTGATCGATCCTCGACTGTGCTGGTTGGGGATAATGGAGCCGTTAGGTTTTGTGAATTTGGGGAAGGAGGAGAGGGTGAGAGGACGAAAATGACCTCGGGATTGGGGATAATATCGGGGAGCAAAAGTGTGGGTTTTAGGGTGTGTGAGGGTTATAATTGGGAAAAGAAGAGGTTTTTTGTGGGGTTGGAGGAGAGGATTATCCACAGGGGCAGTATGGTGGCCACTGAATAAGAGGACGTTATCTGGTGGCTGCTTCGCGTGAACTGTAAGCGACGGGATTGTACATGTAATCTTGGATGTGGTATTTTGTCGATATTGTATATAAATTTTGTCGAAAGGATTTGCCCCCCAGACTATATTTAATTCCATAGTTTTAGCATAAAACCCATTTAGATTTCTCATTAACCCGACGTTATATTTTCTATACTATACTTTCAATCTCTCCTACCTCATAACGGAGAAGCTCAAATTCAATACCTCATTAGCATGGATTGTATTACTATTAAGGATCGCGGCTTTTGTTGTGGCAGATGAATGCAAAGGTAATGACGAGGATCCATCAAAAGTCGCATACACGATCACTGTTTCGAAGTCAGGTCAAGGCAACTTCACGAAGGTTCAGGATGCGATGGATTCCGTTCCTTGTAACAACGATCGATGGATAATCTTGCAGAACCTGGGCCGCCTAGTCCTCCCTCTTTATCAACTCGAGTCAGGAGCGACAACATGGAGCTAAGCACTTGACCACTATGTGAAGGAGTTAGAGAGCGGCTTTCATCATTGACGAAGGCCTGCGCTAATAAGACAACGAGGTGGAAAGTCTATACCTTGAATGAATCTGTAACAACGGATTAGTAGAATGAGGGATCAAGAGACGGATAGGGGGAGGTTCAGAGGAACCTAAATCAATTATTGATGGACCTTACCTTGAACATGAACTGGTCGAGAGAGCACACCACATTTTCTAACCTTCAAACTGAAACCTCCACATTATATCTGACATATATAAGTATTCTCACGTAATTTTTGATTGGGTAGAATAAGTGATCGAGGAAGACAAAATGGCATGGCATGGATATATGTCTAAATTGATAACATATTTGATTTGAATTAATCCAATATCAGTCATTTATGCTCTATGATTTTCTCTCAATCAATACCAATGCTCTCTTAAGCAATTCGTTTTACCACACTATTGTTTTTTTTTTATTTTCCCCTCTTCTTTTGGGTATAGAATTAGCAAACTGTTGAGAAAAGGGGGGAAAGGGCCCATTGAATTTCGCTAGTCAAAATGCAGAGTCCAGTGGGCTAATGTCTTGTGAGTCTTTGTGGGCCGCCTAAGCTGTCCAACCAAGTAGAAAGGCCCAGCCTATACGCGCAAAATGAAACCGAGAATTGAACAATTGCCTTCATTGCCCCAAAAAAACAACCACCATCACCTGAACACCCCCGTTGGGGCTAATCGATAAGGTCGAAAAAAGACACGTACGAAACTTTGTTTTCGTTACATATAGTATGGACACTAAAATCCAAAAAAAAAACAAAAAAACCCAAGATGTACAAAATTTAATCTTTGTTGTGTATATTATGGAGTCCAGGCAGACAAATGAGTTCATCAAGTAATAGCTATATGCTACAATCTCTTATGTCATGGAAATGACTTATTGTCTTTAACGTGCCTTTTGCAATCTTGTACAGCCAACGAACATTTGCTTGCGTCTCTTATGAAATATTTAATTTAACTAACTGATTAGCATCACAGGCCAACATCAACAGTTTATCAGTGGTATACCCTTACCCAAAAGAACAGTATATTATTATTATTATTATTACATCATTATTGAAGTCAACGACTAATCTTCCTTGACCTCGACTGGCAAGAGGCATGGATCGTGCCGCACGAATACACCAAAGTCTTGCACCTTATGTGAATAGAATCAAAATGTTGAATTAGGAATGGACCAGCCTAAATATAGGCCGAAAAGCTGTTCTCTTCCTCTTGATACTTGAGGTCAATATCTTAGACGTGATGTCACGGACCGCATAGCTAGCTTAGATCTCACGGTTCTGGGCAAGGAAAAAAGGCAAACCGATCAGAACACTATTAACACAAATATCTAACCAATGAACCAAACTGTTAGCTCTTCCGACCGCATAAATTTTGAAGATGCCGCTAACATCGGATGTAAACGGGTTCGGGGGAACAATGTCTCCAGCACCCCGAAACCCAACATTAAGGTGACAAAGAGAGAGCAGCATGAGATTATGTTATCGCTTAGCAGTAGCTTTAAATTCCTAGAGTCATAAGGTTACCTTCCAAGGAGCCAAGCCTTTAACCAGAATTGAGTGAGCAAATAATGTGACATCTTGGAGTTCATCCCTTTACACACCAGCAATACTTCCAATGTAGCTGCCCCGCAAGGTATAGAGGCACCAAGTCCCTGTACTCCAATCGTTAAAGCACAATATATGAGTTTTAAGCTTTTTGCGAGTCGACAATAAAGGAAAATAAGTTACTTCAGGGACTACAACAAAATCATGAACTTCGTAGAGAATAACCCGAAGGAAATTATTTGAAGCAATGACCAACTTCAAGAACAATGTCAGCCCAAAACCTAGCCTCACCATCATTTCCAGAATGATCATTGCATGAAATTGCAGAAATGCCTGAAAATCCATAGGGAGGTTTTTCATTTTTTTTAAACCAACATGCACATGAGCACAAATCAGGGGGTAAAAACAGATCAAGAGACAAACAAATAAGCTCAAGGGCCAAGTGGTGGACATGGATGACCCAAGTATCTCAACGTCATGCGATCATTTGTATGTACTGCCCCGAGCACCATATTGCAATGTATGGTTGGTCGATCCAATCAACATGAGAATAATCTTCATTCAATGGTAGCATGGGAAAATGGAATCCAAAACGTAAATGAGACGGATTATGGTGGCGTTAAAGTAGAATAACTTTCTTCATCTTTGTCCAGAAGTCAGTCTTACCTATTTGGAATCGATAAATCACGGAGAAAAATAGAAAAAAATATCAATCACGTATATTGTAAAGGAACTTCAATCCAAGTTGACATTTAAGAAACAGAACATCCCAAACAAATACCACACGAGACAGAGACAGCAATAACATTACCTGAATGTATCACAATTATGTGAAACGTCATGAAGCATATGACCGTGCTGTTACAAGCTGCTCGATAAGAAATGCCCTGCATCAAACCACCAAAGAAGTCCATGAGAAAAAGTTCACGTTAACAAAATGTCATTCGCTTCCCTACAAAGCCGACCTATTCTCGCAGGAAGTTTGCATGCTACTAATGCTGGAGGCGGTGTTTAAGTTCGTAAAGACTTGATCTTTTTTCCTAGTACAACTGTACAAGTCTCACTTACACCGTTCTTGCACGACATAAACTAACAAGGTTAGACAAGCAAAAACGAAACTGAGAACAATACGAAAAAACAATATTGGACCATGTCAGATTATAATAGCCCCACAAATTCTGCCAATAAATACAGTTTGCCACGAGGAGAAAATCAGCAAATCAGTTATTGTCCTTGTACAATACCATAACCTCATAGTGTCGACATGGTTTGCCAAGAGGAGCCATTAGTAGTTCAAATCATACAGATATACGAGAAAATCTCAAGGTTAGAGAGCCTTAAAACCTCGAAAGATGTCGACATGCTGTTCACAGAGCTTGTAACTACATGCATGCCACCTAGTCCAATTGATGTCTCAAGGCTATGCAGGAGAGTACAGGAAATGAGATCTAAGCTTATTAGACTCTGCGGCCAAGCTGAAGGACTCCTAGAGAGCCATTACTCCACCATTTTGGGCTCATTCGATTCCCCACTTGACCACCTCAACATCTTCCCTTACTTCAACAACTACATCAAGCTCAGCAAGCTTGAATACTCAATACTCTCTGAACACACTACTCATGTCCCTAACCGGATCGCCTTCATTGGGTCCGGCCCCCTCCCTCTCACGTCTATTGTCCTTGCTTCATATCACCTAACCGGAACATCGTTCCACAACTATGACATTGACCCGACAGCCAATTCACTAGCTTCCCGCTTGGTCTCCTACGATCCTGACCTATCTCAAAGGATGGCATTCCACACCGATGATATAATGAATATCAAAGATGAGTTAAAGGAATATGATGTTGTATTTTTGGCTGCATTGGTGGGGATGAACAAGGAAGAAAAAGTTCAAGTCATTGATCATCTTGCAAGGTACATGTCTCCAGGAGCAGTTTTGATGCTTAGGAGCGCTCATGGAGCTCGAGCTTTTCTCTATCCCGTCATCGACCCCAGTGACCTACAAGGATTCGAAGTTCTTTCGATGTTTCATCCTACAGATGAAGTTATCAATTCAGTGGTGATTGCTAAGAGACGCCCAATGACAACATGGGGACAAATCAATCATCACCAGGATCTCGACCCAAGGATGCTTCCTAGCTGCAAGTGTTCTGATTTACAAACTTACAAGCCAATGGAAAAAGGGAATTTCATGGAGGAACTGACCATCAACAAGGAAAAAAAATAAGCAGTCTTCTCTTACTGTCTTTTTGTGTGTGTGTTGTTTTGGAAAGGCACCTCTTTCTCTCTTTAATCCTTAAAACATAAAAATAAAAATTCCTTCTATCTTAAATACTCCTTAAACAAGACATTTCGTATCACGAGTCTTGTGATCATCATTATTATTACTCATGTCCAACTTGATAATAAATCATGTTTCATCATGATCTTCCCCTAGCTTTCAATACTAGCATTAAGTTTTGCTCTGGAGTCTTTTTTGTGAGAAATTTATTATGTGCTAGGCTTCCCACTGTGGTTTTGTATTCACTAGATTGAGTCGAAAAGAAAAAGGCGAAGAAGCTAAGAGGGATATGGAAAGATATTCTCGAAATATTCCATTTCGGATGTGGCTACAAAACACCGTGTTTGACTAAAATTTTGGTATGCAGACATAAAAGAGCTTCAATATGACCCACTCATCTTAAGACAACTAGATGAGTTCAAGGATGTATGGGATACGAGCAAAGGATTGAATCAAGATATTAAATCGAGCATGATCTGCTGAACTAGGGCCTAATAATTCAGGATCTTAAATAGTTGGTTCTCCAACTACTCCTAACAAGTTAAACATTGAATGCATGATTTCCTTCGACGTTTATATCTTAGAAGTTCAACCATGAATAAGAAGTTATACATCATAAGATTGGGTGGTATCGATAGAATATAAGAAGAGACGATCATGCATATGGACTTACGAGGAACAGCACAAGGAAAACGCAGTTTATGAAGACTAATCAGGATATAGTACAAGCGAATACTAGCTCTCATGATATTTCTCATCTGGTCTGTTGAGATTGAACTTACACATTATCATGCACTTTGCTACAAAAAGGGTTTCAGGGAATCAAACATTACTTCGATAAAACAATAAAAGAGGAGGGGGGAACCCTTCATGAGCAGACCATGCGAGAAGGAAAAAAAGAAAAACTGAAGAGTTTTACCACCATGATCGCACCTTCAGCATCAATAAATTAGGATATCACGTCATGCATATGGAGTGATCCCAAAATGTTTCCTCTAGCACATGCCATTTGATACTGTCAACATGCGCAAAAGTAGATCGAAGAAAACATCCAGAAACAAGAATTATTCATAATTCAAGAAAGAAGCTCCTAAGCTTGATAAAATGCAGGTTGTAACACTTTCAAAGCATGAAGACTTGAACAAGCATGAGGAGATACCATGCACTCGTGTTTTTTTCGATGCAACTTAAACCACTCAATGCTGCGAGTGAATAGCAAAAAGCGAAAATCCGAAAACGATACGACGACGACGACGACGACAATGCAGAATTTCTGTCAGAGAGGAGGGCGAGATGTACAGAGTATCCGATGGAAAAAAAAAAATGAAACGAAAACGATAGATGTTCTGATGAGTGAAAATAGAACAGGATTCAAACAAACCACTATTAGTTGTGCCAACACCGTCGGCAATCTCGCTCCCAATTTGGCGATTAGGGTTTTGTTATTCGAAGTTCGATTCGGCGAAGACGATTGGATTGGTGTTGATTACGATGATCACTGTGATACGGTTCACCGATGAGATGTAGAGCCCGGGCAGTGTTGGGTGATGATGGGCTGGACTAGGATAGGCTGTGGATGTGTCGAGGCCCAATTAGGTGGATCTTGATGGGCTGGAGTTGATTCTTGTTGTTGTGTTTGTTGGTGGGTTTGATCCGTTTGAGGGCTGGACAGTTGTGAGCTATGTGGTGAGGGATGGAAGGGGCGGGGGAGGCTGCGGAGGTGCTTGATTTGCCCGAGGTAGGGTTTGATCCGTTTTACAAATTCCGACTCGAACAATTAATGTTTCTCTCGTCCTATAAAATATTATATGATTTTTATATATATTGATGTAAAATTTGATTTATTTTTCGGAACAATCAAATATTAATTTTCATAAAATTATATTAAAACATTAAACCATAACCTCTTAAATTTAGTTAGAAGCAATTATCAACAAGTTTTGTTAATCTAAGATCTAAATCTCATCCCTATAAAGCAATTGCAAAATTATGTTGACCATCAAATGATACACATCATTTCTTGTTCCTATTTATACGAATATATAATATGTATCGGGTAAAAATAGATGTTAATCTTCTCATCAATTACTTCTAAACTTAATCGTTAACCGTGAAATATCTTGATGATCATACAACTCACCAAAAATATCTCAGAATGAATGAGAAATTAAAAAATTAAAAAATTCTAATCAATTTCGAAGTTGATAATTACAACCGTTAAAAACACTATGCAATTGCTTGTTGATAATTACTAAATTAGTCCTTATTTTTTCTTTTATATGAGACAAAAAAACTATTATATTTCAAAAAAGGAAAGTAACATCAGAGGTTATTCACAAACCGTAACAATAGACAAAAACAAGTTCAAATCAATCATTATTTTTATTTTTGTGTGTTTTATTTATTGTTTTGAATTTCAAAAATAATGAGATTGTGTATATTATTGTTGTTCATGAACAGCCTCTTTTTCATCGACTCTTTTTTTTTTTGTGACAAAATAGTATTTTTCTTTAACAATTTCTTCCCCAATCCCCGCCTGTATCGTGTCAATCTCATTTTCAATATCAACATATCAGTGCACATAAACTATCAGGCAATATCTACGGAAATCAAACGCACCAACCCGAACAGCTCGACAACCCTAATACTTCAAAATTCTAACAAATTCAACATCAAAATTCAAATTTCCCAAGCCACACATTTTCACATCACAAACTCCAAATCAGATAATCCCGAGTGGAGGGGCGAACCGTGAGGCAATCTTTGGGCTTAAACACGGCAGGGACCATTGCTGCCGACGAATTCGATTCTCCATCAGTAGGCTCAGCAACAACAGCCTTCGCCCCCGCCGCCTCGACGGGGTCGGAGCCATCGGAGGAGAAGAAAACCCGAAACGATAGGTTAGGGTTAGGCCGAGGCGAACATCTGAGCGAACTCGTTACAACTCGCAGCAATGGAGCCCTCGAATTAGCCCCATCACGAATCAAATTAAAGCTGTGGAGTCGCTGACAATGGGAGAGTAACTTCAACAAGAGGTAATTCGAGTGAATTGATGATGTTCGATTACTCCGATGAAGTTTGAATTGCTAATCTGTTGTGTGAGATGAGAGGGGGTGTGATGATGATGAAGGCAATGCCACCGCCATTGATGAGATTCTGAGAGCGAGCGATGGAGGCGAGGGCAAAAATGTCAGAGACTGGGTTTTGTGTACCCAGTGTTCTAAAACCCTCGTTGAACCCTCGCTTTGTCGAACTATGATAACCTTCGATATGTGAAGTGTTGACTTTGCGGTTAGAATGTGACTTTGGAGTTAGAATGATCAACCTAGTGTTGTCAGATAATGTCCATTTACTTGAACAGGTTATTACTCAGATTTATTTAAATTATAATATTATTTTTATTTTATAATTTTTATAACGTTTTTTTATATTACTAAACACGTAATTTGAAATGATTCATTATTCATCTAAATGATTTAAATTTTTTAATGACCTACAGTTATAGTATATAATATTTATGTTTACTATCAAGTGCGTTTGGTCAAAAAATTACAATTTTTTTTGAAACGAATGGAGTATTTTTTTTTATGGATTGTCCCATTCAAATTATAATCTTTTTTATTTATCAATTTTTTTCTACAAAATTATCAAATTATCCTTATTTTATATCACATCAACCCACCATATCATTATTTCTCTTTCTTTTTTCCTCACTCTTATTCACTCACAAGAGCAAACTGGTTATTCCTTCATAATTCAACACATATATAAATTATACTCTTTGTCATAATAAACGCAACGATTAACTTTTCATAGGAATTTATGTATGTGTTGATTTTTATATATAAAGACTAAATTACTCTTTTGATTGTGTGAGAGTGAAGAGAGAGAGAAAAAAAATGACATGAGAAGTGATGACGGGATGAATTGATGTAATATAAAATAAAAATATGGATGTTTTGTTATTTTCGAAGATTTTTTTTTTCAAATTGTGGAACAAACGGATCATAGTAACAAATTAACTGGTTGTAATTTTTTTTTAGTATGAAGGAAGTATTACTTTTGGATGTGATCCATCAAGTTACTCGTCGAAACTTGTGAAATGCATTATATTGTTTTCTTCATCTATGATAGAATGGGAAAAACTATTGTTCGTGAGATACGATAGGCTTATACATGGACATTGCAACAAATCAAAGATACTAATCAGAAATAGACTCGCAAAAAACCATGACAACCAAGAGCAATAAAAGTCCATGCTTACTATGATCGACAAAACATAGATAAATGACTGAATTTGATATGCCAACACAAAAAGAGTCACGTTTTACGATAGCATTTGATGAGAACAAGTTGTTCCAAGGTTTGTCAATGAGAAGAAACTGAGGTATCCGTTGATGAGAACAAGTTGTTCCAAGGTTTGTCAATGAGAAGAAACTGAGGTATCCGTTGGAACAATTGAGCGGCTTGTTTTTTCATAATGCAGAACTGAACTCTCCACAAACGAAGTAGTATAAGAATCCTTAGGCGGAGGAGTTGCAACAAGATCGTTCAAGATGTCTGTCCCGATAACATTCGATTTTACTCCAATGCAACCCTTGGCAAAGAGCAACTCACCATTATTCTTGAGATATACAAAATCGTCCTCCGCAATGATCATTCTTCTGTCATATATTTTCTTCCATGTATTCTCATTACCATATTCCTCCATCTACCATATGTTGCAGTAGTTGTTCTTGCCATCAACATGTAGGACAACTAGAGACTCGCCGAGCACTGCAAGCGATTGTCGTCCAATAAGCGGTTTTCCATGATCATTTGCAATTTTGAAGTAGGTAAATCATTTTTCAGAAACGCTGTCCGGAAAATATTCTTTAGAAACATCAAATGAAACGAGCAGGTATTCGCGGCCCATCTGAACATCTATCTGGCGTTCCACCATCCAGTGAATAGCCCCATTCAAGAAGATGGGAAAGCTCTCGCAAGACCCACATTTGGATCCATGAGTGCCTGGATGATGAGAAATGCTCTTCCAAGTACCTTTTTTGAGTGAATATAATGCAGTACCCAAAGATGTTATCGCCACAACCTTATAATCATTACTGGACTGGTCAAATCCTAGACCAAAATGACAAGGACCTTCGATATTCAAGGCACCTTCAGGATTAAAGACACCTCCAGGATTCAAGACTTGTTCAAACGATGGCAGTTTAACAAGCTTATTGATTGTTGGATTCACAAGAGCAATCGACACCGAACCCTTTACATGAGCAAGAAGTATCACTCCGTCAAGAAAGTCATAGATATGATACCCGTCCAGTCTTAGATTCAGTGAAAGTGGCTGAATATGTTGCCACACGCACCTGATCTGGTGTTTACTTGATTTGGGATATTCCACCACCAGCAGATTAGCTCCCTCAAACCTCCTTCCATATTTTGAGAGATGTTTTAAGTCAAAACCAGGTTCGTCGATGTAGGAGCACCAACCTTTGCAGACTCATCTGAACCTAAACAAAGTTTTCACAGGAAGATTTGAGAATATTACTTCCCATAACTCCGGAAGCACACAACATGAAACTGGCTCCACGCACTGATCCTTGTTTTCATTCTGATTCCTGTTGCTGTCGCGGTTCTGTTTTGGATGCTGCTTCAAGTGCTGAATCTCAAGCGTGCTATGGTTCTCGTCCTCGCCTTGATCGCACCTATCTTCATTCTGCCTCACTGTATGGTGGTGGCGTTTACTCCGGCTTGGCTGTATCTTCTTCCACATGATTCCAAGGGACACAGGGGATCGATGTAGTTATCGCTGGCAACGAGGAAAAAGTTCTCTTTCGATACTATGGAGTTCAGATATCATCAATACGTGACATTACATAGATGTTTTCTCAAACAGTTAACATAATCCCAAAAGGAAACAAGATTTTATTCGTAGGTGGATATTTTACTTATATGAAAAAATTGATATTTTACTTTGATTAGAAATTTGATATAAAAATAAAGATTTCATCGACTCTCAAACCAACACTAGTTCATAAACTTTCCAGGGAAAAAATTGCATCCAAAATATGATGTCCAGGCATCTCTTTTCTAGATTCTATGACACAATAACAAGAGAAGATATAAAATTTACGTAGCCTTCTCATTCTAGCCTCACTGAGATCAACATAGGAGGTATCACCTCTTTACATATATTAAAAAATCTTACAATATCCATTTCATAATTTTTGAAACATTTATGTATTTTTTATTGTTATATATATATGGATACAAAGTTTTGTTCTCTTATCAAATAGTGACGGATCATCCCGCAT
Organism: Drosera capensis; assembly: GCA_001925005.1. Lineage (NCBI taxonomy): Eukaryota > Viridiplantae > Streptophyta > Magnoliopsida > Caryophyllales > Droseraceae > Drosera > Drosera capensis. The sequence continues at coordinate 98,111 of LIEC01009179.1, read as the reverse complement.
TATTTATTCAACTAAGATACATAACTTAAATAATCAATATTAATATTTCGTAATAAATTTATAAAAAAATTAAATTTGATCACGAGTCATGCTTTACATCGATACCAATAAAAAAAATAAAATGTTGTAAGACTATTGGAACGTAGGGATGGTAACCTTGATATTCATAGCATACATTTTGATTGAATCAATGTGTTATCTTAAAATACTTATAAATATCGTGACTATAATGATGTTAATAGGATCGGTTCTGATAAATCAGTTCGTTTTTTATTCGATTCGTTTTTAAACCATCAAAATCGTAATTGATCCAATTATTATTCGGTTTTAAATCCAAAATCGAAACCGTTTAGTAATCGATGTCGGTTAAACGATTTTTGGTTAAAAGGTTTATGGATTTTTTTTGAAAAATTCATAATCGATTTTTAAATGGTTCAAATCGATTTTTAATCGGTTCTAATCGTTTATAGGATTTATTGGTCATGTTAATTGATTTATCGGTTTGATTATACGATTTATCAGTATGATTAATCAGTTCGGTTAAACGGTTTATCCGTTTGAATATTCTAGTCAGTTAAACGGTTCTAAATCATCGATTAACTGGTTTTGACCCAAACCAAACAATTAATTAATAGATTTTATTACAAATCCAAAATCGCATCAATTATTAAATGATTAATCAATTTTGATTTCAGTTCAATAATCCATTTTGATTTTGTTTTGACATGTTCACGTGACCATCGTCTCAAGAAATCGGATCCAGGTACCACCCCGACTCTCCTCTCCCCCAAAAATCTCGTGAGGGGAAGGAAAGGATTAGGAGGACTATATCTATCCTCGTGATATTCTTTACATGTTCGATGATATACGTGTTTATTATCTAAAATTTATTTATTGTCATAAGTTTATATCTTATTCATAATTTTTGTTTTATCTTTTCTCCTTTAACATATAAAATTGACATAATATGATTGTTTTTTATATTAAATGAAATTGATCGTGCTGATTGGATAGATTTGAAAAAATTTGAAAAAAATTATCGATTACAAATAATATAATTATTAATAAAAAATATAATATATATTATTTATAATTTTTATAAATATAATAAAATTAAACAATTTAATTTTTTTTACGGTAGATGTGCTATCTGTCTCTCCCCTCCTTTTGCTCGCTTTCCCTTTGTTTCCATCGAGATAAAACTTAGAAACAGACCTTAATTTCCCACGGGCTGACCCAGTCACCACCGGTCACCCCCGCAATTCGCTGACAACTAAAATCACACGACACCCCCCAAATTTCGCATCTCGCTCTCACCGGTGAGATTCGATTCGATTCGATAGCGATAGGGTTTCTGTTTCGGATCGGAATCTAGATCGAATCTGGGATCAATCGATCGGATTCTGCGGTGATCGGAGATTCTTCGAGGTGGTTAGGGGACGACGATGTTTTTGGTGGATTGGTTCTACGGTGTGTTGGCGTCGCTTGGATTGTGGCAAAAGGAGGCGAAGATCTTGTTTCTCGGGCTCGATAATGCGGGGAAGACCACTCTTCTTCATATGTTGAAAGATGAGGTCCGAATTCGTGATTCGATGATTCGCTTATTTGATCATGTGATTTGGCCCTGTTGATCGTGGAATTTCGTTCTTGAGAGGAAATTTGATGTTGTGTGTGGTTTTGTTGAGTTCGATTATTCATGGAGTTTTTGGTTGGTTTGTTTTTGTTCTACTCCGTAGTATGTTTGCACGATCCATGATCGGACAAGTTATTGAGAGCTGTCAAATTTTTCATTTTTTTGATTGTGTTTATGCTGATTTGTGTATGATTGTGGGGAAATTTGATCTAGGAATGATGTTAGTGAGTTAATGTATAGTTTAGTGGAGGAGATGAAATTATGTTTGGCGTTCTTGTTTTTTGTTTGCTTGGCGATTGATTTGTTTGTTTTGATGGTGGTGATGTGTTGGCAGAGGTTGGTTCAGCATCAGCCTACTCAGTACCCGACATCGGAGGAGCTAAGTATCGGTAAAATCAAGTTCAAAGCATTTGATTTGGGAGGACATCAGATTGCCAGAAGGGTTTGGAAAGATTATTATGCCAAGGTAATGTGTAGGTTTCGGTGGTTCTGCAGCCTTTCACTTCACGACTGGTTTTTCAATGGTTTGCAGATTACTGCAAATGACTCATAGAATCTTATAGAATTGGTGATTTCTCGTTGTTCCTGTTATTGTGTATAATGTAAAGATGCATTTTGTGCTCATAGTTTGTTTGTGATTTCCATCTTATGAATTTGTTGGTCGCATGACAATAGCCTGGCCATCTCTGAAATATGTTTTGCAAATGTGTTCTTTTTTTTTTTGGGTATGGTTTGCAACTCTTGATTCCTGGTTGATGGTATTGATTGTTGTTTTTTTAATGGTATTGATTGTTGTTAGTGATAACAGTATTTGAGTCATTGAGTGGGTGATTCTAGTGTGCCAATGTCAGTAACTGTGCCAAATTTTCATTGTGGATGCTCATCTGTTCTATATAAGAAATCCTTCAGTGGTTACCTAGCGGTAATCTAGGTAGGATAGGATCTTGATATTGTACTGGCAACTTGAATGGTCTATCCATAAATCCCTTATGTTTGGGCATATCCTTTTCTTATGCTGATTTGGGCTTAGATATACTCGTCGATGTGTCATGAGAATGGGTGTGTGGTTTTATATGTCCAAAGAAATATTTGTCCGTTTTCTCGGACCACCAATTGCAAGAGGTAATTTTGCGGAATGTGTTCTAGCATAGTCTTATTGCTGCTGAAAGGTCAACTGCGTTCAAATCCAAGAGAAGAGGTCTTGGAAATATATCCGGAAAGCCGGTCTATACTTTCTACCTTCTCGTGTAAACTAAATGGGTGATGGGATTAGGAGTTTAGACTAAAGCAGAGCATGTATGCCTGAAGTTGAAAATCCATAATTCTTGGTTGTTGCCTTTTCCGATCAATGACCGCTTTGAATGGGATACTTATTCATTTGTGTCTGAAGGTGGACGCTGTGGTATATCTGGTGGATGCATATGACAAGGAGAGATTTGCGGAGTCCAAGAAGGAGCTTGATGCCCTTTTATCCGATGAGGCTTTGGCAAATGTTCCCTTCCTCATTCTGGGTAATAAGATCGATATTCCATATGCAGCATCCGAAGACGAGCTACGCTATGCATTGGGGCTCACAAGCTTTACCACCGGCAAGGGCAAGGTGAACCTGGCAGACTCAAATGTCCGCCCATTGGAGGTGTTCATGTGCAGCATCGTCCGCAAGATGGGCTATGGAGACGGCTTCAAATGGGTCTCTCAGTACATCAAGTAGACTCTCGCTAGGAGTAGGGCTTGACTTATGGTCATGTCTAGATGTTACTCGTTTGCTTCATGATTGTGCTGGGATTCTTGTTTTGAGATCAGTTAACTAGAATCTTTATTTGTTTTGCCTTTGTGAAATGATTATAACGAGTCACAGACAGCGCCATGGGCGACAAGATGTTTCTTCTTTGGGACTCCAGATGTGTTATACTGTTTCTGTCCTTGGCGAGATGTCCAGCTGTGAGCCTGTGGGTGCAGGAGAGAAACAACGTTTCCATGGGACTGATTGACTCGTTGCAATGTTAGTTATGCCTCGATTGCTCAAAACATAATGTTGCTAGTATTCGTTCGTTGTTCGTTGTCATGTTGTGTCATCGACTTTGGTCTATGAAATGAAATCTTGTTATCTTCTGTTTATCTCATGTATGGTAAGGACACATTCCTGCATGATCTAACTTCATGAGGTGATCAACATAAACAGCATCATCCAACCCATATAAGCTTTTGGAATGATGCAACCGAATTGTGAAAGAGCACATGTTAGGAACTTCATTGTGTTATCAACACGAGATCAGCCAACAAACTTTCATTCCAAACCAATTTTTCCATGGATTGGTAAAAGAGTAATCAGCAAGCCAAACCTCGTCCTACATACAAGAACATGGCGGTTGGTGTTATAGATCAGCTACCATCTCCTTCCTGTTAACTTGTAGAAGTTCACATTCTTCTTTTCTCAGCTGCAGTTTGATCAGGTTGGTAAAACGCTACAATCACCTGTTTTTTTCTCGCCCGTTCACTTTATTGGACAAAAAGGAACGTAAAACAATGGAGCATAGACAAACAAGTGCATACTTATACAAATTTACCACACCGAGCTCAGAGTTCCATCGCGCTGCAACTTCAGGAATAGCAGTATTGAGATAAGTCCCTTCCTCTGGAACTAACGTAAGTTATTTATTGGGCAAACCAGCATTTGGTCTAATGGCAACATTTTCATACCTTTTCATTGCTTTAGCTGCTACAACGGCAGCCATCTGCTGCAAAGCAGGTTAGCTTTCTAATGTGTCAGAGACATGATGCTATCACGCGTTTTTTTATTCTAATTGTGCATGAATTTGTGATTGTGTACGTATTACGTGCCAGATCCAGGGCAGATTGTACAGAATGCTTTGTCTTGCTTCAACGACCAGTCTGTAAGTACTTGGGTGAACCTACATTTTTCTAACTGCGTTTATTTACACTAAATTAAGCTCTTGTACGCAACGGAAGAACTCCTGGCGTTTAGTTATTTTCATGCCACAGCTAAAGCAAAAGTTGCATTTTGGCGGGCATTATGTCTTGCAGATTTACAAGAATTGTGATGAAGCGTATAGGCTGAGCCCAAGTGGATACCTAAACGTACCTTATTCCGCTACAAACCAGTTCTGCAGTGGGCCCTGTTTAGACGAGACTTGCCTCGTACTCGATTGCATCGACCAGACGTTGTCCAACTTCGTGTTCTATAACAGGGCAACAGTCGAAGATGTTAGGGCAGCAGTTCAGGGCGGGTGCGGCCAATCAAGCCGGAGAGGTACCTCACCTGCTTCCTGGCACAAGAAACTGGTGCGAATTGTCTATACGAATTTACAATGTCAACTTAATATGCAGGAGATTTCAGCGTGGAGGATTACCTGGAGGGTGATTATTGGAGCAATGCAGTTCCGGTTCTGACCCCGCACAACTTGCTCTTTACGTTCTTCGCATGTTCTGTGTCATTGGTCATCGCTGCAAGGATCTATAATGTTATGATGCAAGGAAACTGAATGTGTAAAGGAGGCAAGTCGGAAACAAGGATCAGAGCTCACTACGATTGATAGAATATCATAGAACCAGAAATCTATGTACAGGTTTCATTAATTACATATGATATGTACACAACAACCTGATATGTTACATTTAGTGGGAACTACTGATGATACAATCGGTGTAATTCTAACTAATCAACATTTGAATCTACAAAGTTCATTTACAGCATCCGCATCCGAATCAAGCATAAGATTCTTGAGAAAAATTGCAGTCACCTTCTCCTTGAATCTACCACCAGATGCATGAATATTTCAACCAATGGAAGCAACGATTTGCCTTTGTTCCGATAGTTCAAAACAGTTGGAGCCAATGGAGGAGCAAAGAGCGTGGACCGGTGATCAGGTATTCATGCCAAGCCAAAAGTGTCTCCGCTCAGAACCAGAAGTTCAGAACTAGAGAAAGACAGGTTAAATAGGCCCTAAATGTAACTCGATTTGATATAGAACCGGCAACAATTGCATGAAAACTTGCTCACCCCACATATATTTGCCAAGAGCAATTATACACCATTCCGTCGCAGCATGCAATGGTGAATCCGCTGAACCTTAGTAATACTGGGCATGAACAATTATCCAGCAATGCTTTGCCCAGCTACAATTATCCGGCAGGTCAAATTTTAGAGGATCATCCACATCCCACATGGTAAACCGTTCAACCAACTCTTCCACGAAGAGGAGAGGTCAAGGGATTAAAACCGGTTGAATACGGAACTACTTGTGGTGGTGAACCCATCAGCGAAAGCTGATTTAAATGGTCCTCCGAATTTAAATGGTCCTCTAGATTTACGTGCTATTCGAATAACCAAAGGGAAAGCCTTCGGAATTTCCTTTTAAAAAACAATTATCCAGCAATGCTTTGCCCAGCTATCTTTTTAACGCTATTTTCATCCATAAGCAATCTTACTTCCTCTACATATTCCCACTTGCCTCTCTCAGCCTTGATGTTGGACAATAATACATAGTTCCCAGATTTCCAAGGCTCAATATCGATCAACTCGTTGACAGCACATTCAGCAAGTTCCAAAACACCGTGTGTACGAGATGAGCTAAGAAGCGAGCCCCATATAGTAGTATTAGGCCTCATGGGCATGTTTTTAATCAATTCATAAGCCTCCCTCACACATCCGACTCTTCCCAGAAGGTCCACCATGCATCCATAATGCTCAAGTTCAGGATGCAGTTGATATTTTCGAGTCATCAAATCAAAATAATCTCGACCTTTCTGCACCAACATCCCATGAGCACAACATGTTAAAACAGCGACAAAACTGGAGTGATCTGGCCTCACGCCCATATCTATCATCTCATCAAACATAGTCAAGCCAAGCTCATTCTTTCCATTATAAGCAAGCCCCGAGATCATAGTGTTCCATGAAGTCACATTCTTTTGAGGCATATCTCGGAAGAACTTCTGCGCGGGTATCAAGTCCCCGCATTTACAATAAAAGTTCACAATTGCATTTCCTACCGTGACAAGCTCTACAAAAAGATTACTAAACTCGGCAGCATATGACACGATCCATTTTCCTACGTCGGCTGAACCTAACCGAGCACACACAGGAAGCACAGTCACCACAGTCGCCTCATCCGGTCTAAACCCGTCACCCTTCATCTCCTCAAAAACCCTCAAAGCCTCACCATCCCTTCCACTCTTGGCCAACCACGTCAACACCACATTCCACGTCACAACGCTTCGTTCCCTCATCCTCTTAAAAACCCACAACCCCGTCTCCACATCACCACCCTTACAAAACCCATTGATCAACAAGTTCCAAACCACAACCTCCTTCCTCTCAGGCATTTCGTCGAACACCTTCAATGCATCCCGCATCCTCGCCCAACCCGAATACAAATCCACCAATCCAATCCCAATTCCCCGAAACCCTCGAAACCCATTTCTCAACACCTCTCCATGAACACATTCCCCAACTCTCACGTCCCTTAAACCACCACACGCCTTGATCAACGGCGCAAACGTATACTCATCGGCCCTCATATCACAGCCCTTCAGCTGAGAAAATAGAACTAGGGTTTTATCAAATGGGCCGAAAAGAGAGTAACCCTTTATCATGGAGTTGTATACTTGTAGATTTGGGGACAGGGTTTGGTGGAATATGGATTCTGCGTATTGGGTTTTGTGGTGGGATTTGCAGATTGCGGAGATGAAGTGGGAGATGACCTGGTTTGATTGGTGGAGTTGATGGCGGATGAAATGTGCGTGGATTTGAAGGAGATGATGGGTTCGGGTTTTGGGGTTGTGGAGGTGGCGGAGGATCCTGCGCTCCACGTCCAGCCACATTTCGACATTGAGTTTTCATGTTTCTAGACCAAGATTGTTTAAAGATCATACCACATAACAAGAGTCAATTTCACTGCCTGGTTATGTAAGTCCAAATTCATTGTTATGTGTTTTCGGTCTGGACCTTATGAATGGATGATGTTGCGAGGATAACGTACTGAATCGTGATCACGAGGAGGGTTGGGCAGAGATAATGATCAAGGGTAGGTTAGATTCGTGGATTGAGGATGGTGCCCGACAGCAGCTGCTACCAGTGTAAAATGGTGACCACCTATATAGGCAGGACCAGATCAACTTACCACAAGTCTAAAACTGGAATCCATATTACACTTCACGTCTACGACCTAATCCCATCGGGTTAAATGCATATTGCAATTATCATAATCTCGTGTCAATATGTTTTATAGGACCCAAATCACATGAAATAGTTTAGATAAAATGATAAAATAATTCACATATCATCTAATTTTATATTCTTTTTGTCACAAAATAAATATAATATTCTTTTTTTATATTTCATAATAATTGTTTTTTTAATAAATCTTATTTGAAAAATTTTATTTTAAAAAATATAAAATCAATCAATTAGACTACATCCACTATTTTATTTTATAAACTTCATCATTATAAAAAATAATATTTTTTTCATTAATTTTCATCATAATTCAACACATCGATTAATTTGTATCATTTATTATAAAATAAAAAATAAAAAAGTTTTTTTATCAGTTTCATAAAATAAATTAAGCCAACATCATTTTTAATTATAACTCAACTTATTATATCCTGAAAATCTATCACCACGTTAACCCTGTTTACCGTTGACATCAATTGTTAACAACAAATGAAGTGAAAAATACAACGCCCTTGCTGGCTGCTCCCCTGTTGGTCCGCTGACGTTTCTCCTCACAATAAAACCCCAACTCAAAACCAAATCCGATCAAACGAAAATCACAAAAAGAAGAAGATCAACAATGGCGGCGAATTCACAGATCTGGTTCGCGGTCGGAGCCCTAGCTCTCCTCCTCCTCAGCCTCTCGCAGGCGTTCGCCGCCGACGACTCCGACGCCGTCGTGGTGTTGACCGAAGAGAACTTCGAGAAGGAGGTCGGACAAGATCGCGGCGCCCTCGTCGAGTTCTACGCCCCTTGGTATAAACACTTCGCTTTATTTGTCAACTTGACTTCGTTTGATTCAGATATCATTGGATTGGATTCGTTTGTTAGTCTGAGATCTGATTCAGCGATCGGGTTGACGTTGGTTCATGGAGAGTTCTCTACCTACCACGTGCTCAGTCGATCCGATATGAATATGATTGAGCGGTGATGATGTGGTGTGCGCTGTGGAATCAGATTAGTGGTAATTGTTGTCATGTGGTGGAATCTGTTTCGAGGTCTGATTGTTGGTTTTATTCGATCGTTTTTCTATTTGTGTGATAGATGATGCTGCGTCTGGTGTGTTTGTTGACGTCGTGTCCGTAGTTTCCATGTGGCATGGGGTTGATTGTTGCGTCTTTGTAGGTTCACTTTGTTGTTTAGGTGCGTTAAAGTCACAGTTTTGGTGGTGAATCACAACAGGTGTATCCTTAGGGAAGCAATGTGGCAATAGATTGAAACTCAGATTTATATTCGTGATTAGAGATTAAAGTAACCAGTTTTAGGTCTCAAAAGAGGGATAGACTGATTTCACTGATTGACACCCTCAGGTTGATGAATCCACAGGGGAATCACATTAGTGGAACATATTGTTCGACGGTTTGCTGATTGGCACATGTAGCTTTGACATATTTTAGCTGCTGGAAATAGAGTATACTAGTTTTATGATTTACCTTCGAGGTAGTTGTATCTTTCATTAGACACACTATTGGATTTATTGTTGTGCACTTTTTCTGATTGCCAGATGCAGCTGTACATACTTCTTCTTAGAAATTATCACTAAGTTAGTATTACTATTTCATGGAAGAAGTTGGATGACTGGTATATTAATGATGTGTTAGCATCTGCAGCCGCTGGAGTGTCGAAAACCCCTTGTAACATAGAGCTGTTTTTGATGTGCCAGATCTCATGCATTACCTAGCATGATGTTTGGTTGGAATGAGTACGTGTGAATTCGAGTTTTCTGTGGAGGTTGTTTCACTTGATTTGGTGGTTTTTGTGTCATTCTCTTCTCAAGAAAAATGATTGTGCCACATCGAGTCAATTTTTTTTATTTTTTTTTTCAAATTCATGGGGGCTTCTCCTTCTAAATGGTGTGGGATTTTCTTCTTGGCATTCATCCTCACACCGTTGATTACATTAAGACATGAAAATGAAAAGCAGCATATGGGTAAAGCTTCTCAGCTTGATTTTTTCTTTTTCTTTTTTGCCAAAAAGCCACAGTATTCTGGTCGTCATTGATTTAAAATTCCTGGAACCTGATGTGATCTATGCTGGCATCATTCTGTTTTATAGGCTGATGGATAGCTTAATATGATCCTTTCAGGATGTCGACTTCCTTTAAGTAATATGCAAGCTTTGTTCCCTTCTGGTTCTGTTACAGCATGTTCTGCAATGTTTCAGAGTTCAGTTATGGTGTGTAATGGTACTGATTTCTATTGGGTCTTCGAATAGGTGTGGTCACTGTAAGAAGCTTGCCCCAGAATATGAGAGGCTTGGTGCAAGTTTCAAAAAGGCAAAGTCAGTTCTGATTGGAAAGGTGAGCTTATAGTCGGATTCTTTAGTTATCTTTATCTTGTCTTGTACCAAATTCAAGTGTTTGCATGTTATTGTAGCATGTTTACGAGTGATGGTGGAAGAAAGTGATAATGTTCGTGTTAATTTTGTTAGAAAATCTTTTGTAGATTTATAAAAGAATGAACTTGCGTGTTAATGCATTATCTGGCTTGCAGGTTGATTGTGATGATCAGAAGAGTGTTTGCACCAAGTATGATGTTACAGGCTATCCCACTCTTAAGTGGTTTCCCAAGGGGTCTTTGGAGCCTAAGAAGTGAGTACATCACGCTTTGTCTTTACCTTCATTTGTACCTGTTAACTCTAACATATAAGCTAGGCGTACTTTTTTCCACCATAAGTAAAAACTTTCCTTGTTTACGTTATCGCATCTTTAGCTTTTCCACCGAGTCTGAAGCAAAACTGTTATCTTTCAGATACGAAGGTGCTCGTACTGCTGAAGCTCTTGCTGAGTTTGTGAACACAGAAGCAGGTACAACCAAGTGCATAATTTTGATTACAACACAAAAAATATTTGAATGTTCAGTTTTGTCACCAGTGTGCCATTGATGCTTGAAGAACGTATGCTCCAAAATGAATAATATCCTCATTTGCATCCTCTGATCCATATCTGCGAACGAATCTTAGACTTAAAATAGCTGAGTTTTTGGGTTGCTCATTTTCAGTAATATAGTAGTTGCCTAGACGAATTGGATGTAAAGTTTAATAGTAGTGAGTTTCCTTTTTTGCCGAGGTTATGCTTGGCTTCCTTTGTCCCGACTTCTCATCACGGTATATGGCCATGCTTCTCGTCACCTTAGCTATGTGCTAATCTTGCTGGTATAGCAGAGTTACCACACTTTGATGACCATTCTATAAAATGTCTTCTGATCCGATCAAAAGAGTTCTCATCAGTTTTCATGCTCAGAATTTATTCTAAAATAGTTGTCTCGAGAGGAAACTCGGTGGCATGCTAGCAGCCAGCCCCTGTGAAGTTGCCTACATGCAATCGACCTGCGAATCTGTATATTAAGAATTTATTTAACCTTTCTAGATCGTCATTTTTTAAAAAATTTTAGCACTCTGTCCCTACATGGATGGAGGTGCCAGCCTTTGTCTAGTGGATGCACCCTGTATTTTCTTAAATGCCTTGAAATATATGCTTTAGAGTTTTGCCATCATTACCTCGTTTGTCGAAGCTTCTGAGTTCTGCTGACAATACACTCTTCTTTGATGGGCCGTAAAAAAAATAAAAAAATCAAGTTCTTTATGATTAATTTTCATGGTCCGCTCCTTTTAAAATAAAAATTTCATGGTCCGCTTCTTATTGTGTATGAATATGATGAATCATGTTGTGTGGTTTCCTATGTTGCTTGGTTCATGTATCAGGTATGACTGTTCAATTTCACAGGGACAAACGTCAAGATTGGTGTCCTACCCTCAGATGTAGTAGTATTGACCCCTGATAACTTCGATGAAGTCGTCCTGGATAAATCCAAGAATGTCCTAGTTGAATATTATGCCCCTTGGTAGGCTCGCTGCCTCTGTACTTCATTTTATGTTCGCATTCGTTGTTGCTTTGATTTCTACACATTATCCTTCTGCAAAATTACTTTATTGTGAATAATCATCTTTAACTAGAGTGTTAGGTCGACTGAGCAAGATTGGATCTTTTATGTAACTAGAGGAGTTCTGTGATGTGACCTTGTTGTAGAATTTTACTCCTTTCTAATCATACCTTTTCTCATGTTCTATTGCTTTTCAGGTGTGGGCACTGCAAGGCTCTTGCTCCAGTGAGTAGACTGATGAGAACACTGTAAATGTCAACCTTGTCTGTGTTAGGAATTGTAGCTTGTCGTAATACTTTTACCTGCTCTGTTCGTAGACTTATGAAAAGCTTGCAACGGCATTCAAACTAGAGGATGGTGTTGTGATTGCTAATGTTGATGCTGATCAGCACAAAGTCTTGGGAGAAAAGTGAGTCTGATATCCTGTTTTTATCAGAGTCATAGAATTGAACTTTGTGGGTCTTTTGCTATCTTCTTGCCTCACTATACAGTTTTTCTTGTTCTCGACTACATTAGATGAATCAGATCGCTAACCAAATAAGTGCCTTAAACAGGTATGGTGTGAGTGGTTTCCCGACCATCAAATTCTTTCCGAAGGACAATAAGGATGGTGAAGACTATGAAGGTGGGCGTGACCTGGAAGACTTCGTCAAATTTCTCAATGAGAAGTGTGGAACTAATCGTGATGCCAAGGGAAAGCTTAATTCAGAGGTCAGTTTCATCTCATTCATAATCTTTTTTTCTTGTAGATGGTAGATGGCAGGCAGGTTCTAGCTTCCTGTGATTGCTCTTTACATGTTTCATCTATATTCAAACAGGCTGGTATCGTTGAGGCACTGAGTGACTTAGTTAAGGAGTTTGTAGCTGCCACTGGTGATGAAAAGAAGGCTGTCTTTACTAAGTTGGAGGCAGAGGTCGATAAGCTTGAGGGTTCCACGGCAAGGTAGTGATGACTTATGCTGCCAATAATTCTTATTTTTATTTTTTCGTGCCAAGCTTTTGCTGTAAAAGGTTCCCCATGTACCTGTATCTATCGTATTGGGCTGGGCATGCAATAGCATCTTCTTACACATTATGGGTTTACTTTGTTTTTGTTTTGCCTCTCCTAAAATTGTTTGTGTTGCTATTAACCAGATACGGAAAGCTTTACATAAAGGCCGCCAAGAGTAGCCTTGAAAAGGATGCTGATTATGCTACCAATGAAATCCAGCGGCTGGACCGGATTCTCAGCAAGGTTAGTAATTTGACTATGAGCCATTATCTTTGATGTAGGATTGGGCTTGTTTGACATAAAGTTGAGGTATCAATTGGTTGTTTTCATGTTGCATAATAGTTAAAAAGTGGATCATTTGTTTATTTTCCTCCGAACAAGCTCCAATGTTCAATCCAATAACTCATCAACTTAGGAGTTTAACAAGGTCCAGAGTAGCACTTCAATTTTTCTTCCCGTATCGGTGACCTATTGTGCTAATGCTGGTATTGGCAAATCATTGAAGAAACATGTCATTCCTTGAGCTGTTCCCTGATAGTTCTTATGCTTCCTTGAACGTTTGCCATTGTCTTGTTGATCTTCGATGTCGTCGTTCTGAAGTTGGAATTGTGGCTTATTTCTTTCATTGTTTCTCATGCACATTTTATCACATAGTTAAATAAATATATGGATTGTATGCATTGGCTTGTCTCGTTTGTATCTTTAGTGATATACCTTTTGTCACGGTCTTTGGATGAATAATACCACAGAAGTTGGCATATTTCGCTGATTGTTAGCCCAATGATGTGAGAATTCATGAAGTGTAGGATCATCTATTGATGGTTAAAATGAAGTTCACTGCTCACGCAGTGATGGAGGATCATCTATTTTTCCTGTTCCGCTATGTTGTGGTTTTTGTCCACGGAAAAATTCTTGCTATCTTCTGATGTGCCTTTTTGTCATGTAAATGAAAATTGTTAGCTGTCTATTGCTCTGTTCTTCCTTTTGTTCAAAAGGCGAGAGCCTGATCGCTTAGCTTTCCCTTTTGGGATTAAAACCGACTCATGTATGGCCTGGAGAATGACTTTTCGTATTTTTGTCCATGCAGGCAATCAGCCCAGCTAAATCAGATGAACTTACTCTCAAGAAGAATGTTCTCTCCACATTCGTCGTTGAACCCCAGGATAGTTAATCCATTAAGAGGGTAGATTTCTCCGAGGCATACATTTCATGAGGGTGGATTCTTACGTTTTCTCAGGGAGGAGGCTGATTTGTGGCCTAACTTAAAGCTGTACTCTTTATACACGACGCAGCGTTTTCCTTTGTGCCAACTGAATGAACTTCCGCTATGAGAGTTATAGGCATGTTACAAGTCGGAAATAGACCAGTTATGTTCTCGGTATGTAATGCCATTTGCTGGTTGGACACACAAATGTTTATGGATTATTGATTCACGAGATGGTCTATTAGACTAATCTCGTGACAGTTTCAATTGGTTCTTTTAATGTCTTTTATACTAGAATTTTGTGTCGTGACTAGCTTGTTCATTGTGGGATAAAATTCGATATGCTGTATTCTGTTACCTCTGTTGGTATGATCATCTAACGCTTCTAGTTAGAGAGGCATGGTCAGCTGCTGCCGTAATGCTAAACAATACGTTTTCCCCTTCCAGGCGGTTTCCCTTACACAGATTGATCTGGTTATGTCACCGACCTTTTTTCAGCTCTTTTCTCTCGAACTGAACTAGTGCTGAGTTCATGTATCCTGGTAAAGTGAGCGAAAATTCTTGGGTCGATGAAGACCCATCCATCGCGATCCTACCCAATTGCGACTTTATGATATTATTCTTCTGACTATTTTCATGCTGTGATCCTACCCAATTGCGATCATCACGATGTAGGAGAACAAAATTACAATGAGTGGAATGATCTTTTATCTGGTTGGCATTTCAGCAACTCCTCTGGATCATGGCTGGTATCCCATCTGTATCCTACAATATTCAATACATCTCCAAAACAACTACCTAGTTAATCTCGTAGAAAAACACCATTTGGAACCAAACACACGGCTCCAGGGTTTGCTGCTTCTCGCAGACCAAGTCATTTTCATGAGAAACAGCATCATAATCTCCTCTTCTTCAATTCAATACTGTTCAGGTCTAAAGCTGATGAACAACTGTCTCAACTCTCAACAGGGTTGCATTGTCCCCAGCCAAACCAGAAACCGCCATAAATGATCCACACTTTCTTACATCTATCCCCACTTATTCTACTACATTATGCCATTAATGTTACAAGCAATGAAGAACCTTTCGCTTCGCTTCTCTGTCGCCATTCCCAGAAGCCCAAATAATATTGTGAAGCAGCAGCATAGCTGCCCTCTTGGGTCTCTGATAAATAGCGGCATCGTGTAATATCCAATGCAAACTACACACAAAGCAACAAGATCGTATAACTCAGATGATCGAGATGTATAGAGTCTTGTAGAATTTTATAGAGAGCCTATGTGACCATATAGGCAGATAAGAGACATAAAACTTACTACTACTAATTGATAGTGGCGCATCATCACTTGCACCGCGAGTTTCATGGCTGCTGCTGATATTGCTGTAAATTTAATGTTGTATTCAGCTTTGAATTGATCAGATGATTAACTCGTTTGCTGCTGTGTGTTGTGTGCTGTGTTGTGGTCCTTTTGTACTGTATGAAAATTTACTAGCAGTTTCTGCTTGAGAAAACAAAAGCCGAAGCCAGTAACATTATTGGGTTTCTGTTCTGATGAGTAAATTTTACTGGGCAGGGAAACGAGTATAGTAAGTAGTCAATGGAGATGACATATTTGTTGGGGTTTGATGGGACAAGGTGGAACTTTGTTCCATGATTGTCTATTTTCTTTTTTCCGTATTCAAATAATTGCTTCTTTTTTTTTGGTCCACATAGTGATGAGTTTTGGGGGTTGGAATTGGTATAACATTGATGATTATTTTGATATTAGTTGATTTTATTAAAAAAAAAAATGAAACATAGGATGTTATTATGTTTCAATAACCATAATTAAAACCAAACAGATTTGATTATGATCGACGAAAGTATATAACAGCATGGTTCACTAGAGGAACCCTATCCCATGGTAATGGCTATTTTTTGAACGTGCATCAGATGAAGCGTTGGTTTATTTGTAGCTGGTAATCTGCATGTTATGAAGTAACTGCAAGTTACAACCTACAAGTCGGAGAGCTTTGTCCCAATACAGGTAAATATTTATGTTTCAGTGTATGAGACATATACGACAGATTAGTCACTAAATTAAAGAATTAACAGGAGAGATAATTCATTAGTATCATTCTGGTTGTCCCAACGTGGAATTTAAATCTCTTCAAATCCAACTCATGGTGGCTTAGAAAAATGGACGAGAATCAAAACATACACAAAAATAGACAGAAACAGTTTCAGAGAAAGCAAACACAGTGGACACTGATTTATCGAGCACGAGGAAGAAAGACTTGAAGGATTAACATATCAAATTTGACTCTTTTGTCCCCTCAACACAGCACACACAACAAACTGTGAAGTGTAACAAAAACTGAGAAATCAAAAATCCCATAGAAGCAAAATGAAGAACAAGAAATCCCAATAATAATTCAAACAGTTTATGCAAAGAGCCAAAAAAAGGGAAAGACATGAAGGGTGTGTGGGACCCTACCAGGTTTTGATGTGATCTGCCATCTAATTATAACTATGAAGTGAATTTTGCTTGCAGACCTAAGTTTTTGTCAGCCTTTTTTGCAGAAGATATGACACACTTACATCATGCATACTCTCCCATTGTGATCTTGAGCGCTTGACATGTTATCCCACAAACAGTTCTTCAACATCAACAGTTCACTCTTCTCCTCTTCGGGTAGTGATTACCCAGGATAAGAAAAACAGTTTATATATATGAATAATTTATAATTTATAAATTTAGATTTTTGAGTTAAAAAATAGGTTTAATTTATATATATTTTTTGTTCAAATTCAATTTGAATGTTAGGATTTTTTTTGGACCTTCTCCCTGAATCCCTAGACACTCTTCTCCTCTTGATCACATAGGATAAGCTACATCGACGTTGGAAACTTATGGTCGTTTTTTCCAGTGTGCAAATCAGGGAACTCAACCGTTCAACATTGCCCGTTCTCATATTTGAAGCCTATATCTGTAGTTTAATTGCACCTGTATGTCCCAATTGTAGTTCAACTCTGGAAAGGGATAACAGTTGGGACTGTTTGATGGGACTTTATTATTTTTCTCAACTCAAAATAATTATAACAATTTCACTTTTATATTATTCAATACGTATTTTAAAGAGTTTCGTTTTATATCTTAACGACGTTATAAAATTATACCATCCACGTCATGTTGTAGCATATAACTTAAATTATCATTAATATTTTATGATGATTTTTAAAAAAATGTTTGAAAATCCCACGATGCTTATCAATACAAACACGAATCAAACTTCGTCTTGACAAATACGTATAATCAATCTGTTATAATTATTTTGGATGGGGAGCAGTATTACTTGTTTTTAATCATCTTATCATATTACTATAAACTTTTGTATGCGCTGATAAGTACAAAAAACAAGGTGATCCTGTATAGTGTTTGTCTATCATTGTCAATCGTGAAATGACCCAACGTTAAGAAAAGGTCAAGGAGAGGTGGGACATTTAAAGAGGCAAATGGTGAACCAGAGGATCGATGGAGCCAAAGTTATCTACTCGTAGTTGTTGCAACCTAACGCTCTCATTTGGTCTTTTTGGTCACACGTGAAGTTTGAGAAATCAATCATTGTAGCTATAAGGGGGAAATAGAGGTGATATGAAAAGCTAGATCGAGACCATAACAAAAAATGTGATCGCTATACGAGGTCAAACATTCTTAACGTAACATAATAGTAGTTCTTGGAGTGTAGATGAGCGAGGGAACAAAACACAATGAAAACACAACTGCTGATTTATACCGAGGGAACAAAACACAATGAAATCACAACTGCTGATTTATACCGAAGTAACATAATAGTAGTTCTCGAAGTTCTTGAAATGTAGACGAACGATAGAACAAAACACAATGAAAAGACAAATGTTAATTTATATCGAAGTCAATTCTAAGCCAGAGAATAGCTCTTTTGTAACTATCCAATGGATTGGCCGAGGTTTACAATATCTCTGTAAATAAGATGTTTCTACTACACATGTAAGATATTTGCTCCAAGCTTGGTTTTACTCTCATGGGAAATATCAAGTGAGAACAAGGTGATCATAGAGAAAAGGATAACATCATTCTCTCATCCCGAATGAAAAAAAGGAGATGATGGTCCTTGCATGAGAAAAGGGAGGAGATGGTCCAAACATACATGAATGTGTCCTACATGAACAACTAGCAAGCAACCTCATTGGCTTTTCTAGTGAATGGATGAGCTTGCTCGTAGATAACACACACACACACACATAGCCTGTTTGTGAATGAATGGTTCTTCATACACGACACCCTCCTTTCATCTCCTTTTCACTTGTACAGCACAAACAAGGACCATCTCACCATCACATACAACTCCAATACAACTACTACTAGTATTTTAACTAGAAGAGTTTAATCTACTAGCACGAGAAAAGGGGAAAAAGATGTTCAGTCATATCTAACCATAGTCCACAAACAGTCAATCGATGGATTCAACCCAAGACATGGAGCACTTAGCACCCTCCGGGGCACCCAATGATCCAACCATGGATCTCAAGCATGCATGGGGGTGGAGTCCTGTAGTATGTGAGTACAGCAAAACCAGAAAAACAAAACGGAAGTTCTTAATCTCGGTGCCCGTACAATGACAACCTCCAGCAAGTAAAAGCATCAGGCACCTAATTCACAGGCTCCCAGCTAAGCCACCTGTCTAGATCTGAAGGTTGTTTTCACACCTTTAGAGTTTTAAGTTGCATGATAAATGACATGATTAGCAGAAACAAAAGATCAACTTAGTAGCTGGCCACCAAGTGGATTGTGATTGATCAAGCTAATGAAAACAAAAGCTAAGTACTATTCCTGGATCTGTCACTCACTATCTCAAAAATAACTCAAATAATCAGATATCGTGGCCTAAACAAAACCAGTTCTTCGTCCATATAGCACAATCAACCGTTCCAAATCCTATTTGCCAACAAAGCAAAACTTGTTTTCATCGTTCAACTCTTCTGTCTTCCTTCTTGATTGTGATTTGTGCCATTCCTGGACTACTCTAATTATGTGATGGAACAACTCACTCGACAACCAGCAAGACCCATTGGATACACTCAATGCCCAAAAGATACACAATAAAACAGCATAACATAGATTCACCTTGGAAATCAACAAGAATTACCCACAAAGAGTAATTTGATTACTAATTGTAACAATAATCTTCTCATTACAATGAGTTGAGCTACAAAGATTCAACATACCAGATATCAAACCCAAGTTGAGCACAGCTGAATAGCTCATTAACCCAACACAAATTGGGCATCATCATCGATTGATCATCTTCTCCCTATTGTGCAAATAGAGCAAGAACCCATAAAGAATTTCTATACAGTTCATTAAACTTCACCATATAATCAGATGACTCATCTTCATGGATCATTGCAAACTCATTACCTTGATGAAACAGGATTGAGAGCCCTAGAAAACCCATTCATGGCACCATAACTCTTTGAACTGAACCCCAAGCACCCGAGCAAGCCTTGCCTGTAAGGCAGATACGTCTTCTTCCTCATCTCCTCGGCCTGCGCCCTATACGCCGCGTAATGCACCTCGTGCACCGACGCCGGCACCCTCCTCTTTCCCCCCACCACCCCGTTCACCGCCTTCTTCTTCCCCGTCTCCTTCTTGTTCTTCCCCTTTTGCCCCTCCAACACAGGACTCACTTTCTCCTTGGAATCAGAACTCGTGGCCGCCATGGACTTCTTCTCTTTCTCTTTGGTGGTGGGAGAGAAGGAGATGTTGGTCCAGAACTTGACGTTGTTCCTCCCCTCGCTCTTGCTCCTCAGGAAATCTTTCAGAAACACCCATCTCTTCGAACTCCGCCCCGCCGACGAGCACCGAGACGAGCTCCCCGACGCAGACGGCGTTGTCTCGTTCGACACAACCTCTTCCACCCCTCCTCCTTCACCATTATCACCATTCTCCTTCACTTTCTCAATCTCCTTTTTTAGGACCAGAATCTCGTCACCATCCCGTTTCACTCCAAGTTCGCCCCAATCGAAGGACGCGGTGCTCCTCAGCGGCGACAGCGACCTCGTCCTCCTCCGCATCGGCCGGTCCCTCAACCTAATCTCCCTCGCACCCCTCTCCCCTCCTTCACCACATTCCTCATCATCAACCTCGTTCGTTTCAGCGACCTCAGCGAGGGTTTGGGGACGGAGGAGATGTGTTGCCAATTTCATGGGCCGGATCTGTCCGTTGAGGAAGAGTTCATCAGCAAACCCGATCTCTTCAGGCCCGGCCCGGTTGAACTCGAATGTTGAACTTATAGTTGCAGTCGTGGTAGTGCAGGAGGAAGGGGCAGAGGGGATGGAGGAGGAGGCGTAGCGTGAGGAGGAGGAGAGGACGAAGTGCATCGGGCTAGCCGGAGCCGAGTAGTAGAAGCCAGAGGAGGAGATGGTGGTGGAGGAGGTGGAGTTGGGGTGGCGGGGAGAGGAAGGGGCGCTCACGAAGGGGGTGGAGGATGTGCTGTCGATGTAGTAGTCGTCGAATGGGTACGGGTCCACCAGTGGAGCCTGTGGTGGTGGTGGTGGCGGCTGATGGTCGGAATCCATGGTGGCTGTGTGGTGGTGCAGTGGTGGTGAATGGGGAGAATGGAGAGGAGTGGGCGGAAGGTGGGGGGGCCGGAGGTGGGAGATTATAAGAGAAGAGGTGGGGAGGTGAAGTGTCGGGATTGTACGGGGAGGAGGTGATGACTGATGATGATCAGCGTTGAAGTGCGGTGTTAAATTCTGTGGTTTTCGAGTGCGGTCTTAAATTCCCAAATTCACATCGAGGTCAAACCGAACCGAATAATCACAACTAATCTAATTCTGTCTTGTCATGATGTATATATATATAATTAATAATAACTAAGTTTTAAAAATATAAATCGAAAATCGAAATTAATGATCATAAGTTTGTCTAGCATTATTTTCGGGCAAGATGTTGGTATGTGATAATGTCAATTTGTGGATAAATACATAATGAATTCTTTAACGAATTTGAAAGATTGATGATGATATCTTTCATAAAATTTTCATATAGATAATGATATTTATATTTATATAAACTTACCCACTTGCATAGGTGAATGTTTTGACTCTGTCTTGAATAATGATCTGCATGCCATGATGCGAACTTTCTACTATGGTGAATCATGATGCAACCACGACATGATTAAATTAACCCTTTATTTTTCTAATTTGACCGTCCCACGTTATCACGTACTTTCGCCTCCTCGGCTCCTCCCTGCAAATTGCGTGCCGTCACGTGCCTTGCTCTTTCTAAAGTCTCGCCGTGTCAGCGCACTTGGTTGCTTTCTAGGCTCATAGGATACCAAGGCCGATCACATGTTAGTAGGAATTATTTTTCTCTAAGACGTAATGAAGTAACGTTTTCTATAAACAGATTCAAAATGCAATGAGTCAGATATCTTGATCCAGAAGAATTAGTTCATAATGCACGCACTAGTTCTTTTGATTACATCATCTCCGACGATTGTATATACATCGTAGACTAATTATCTGAACTGACTCTGTCGTCTATAGTTTCAAACAAAAAGATAGGTTTGAGATGCAAGGTTTTGAATACTCGATACAATACATCACATTGGTTCCTCTTTGATTGTTCATACCATAAATCTCATTATTTTTACCTACAAACTATGGTCACACAGACGCATCTGTATAGATTGTGGTCCTGATAAGATACCACTGTTACACTTTTTCTTTTTCTTTTTTTGTGGATGTTTGACTGGGAAATTTCATCATGGAAGCAAAGATGGCCGCCCCCCGACCATTTCTAATTATTTATCTTCACTTTGGTCGTTTTTTGCAGCTTTACGTTTGTACATTACTTGTTGTAGGAGTAATATACACCTTTTGAACATAAACACATGCTGACCTTCGGGCCATTGCATGTTAAAATTTAAACATATTTTTATTCAAATCTAAGGTTTTTAGCATTACCTAACTATATTTTCCATCTTCCAACATTGAACAAATAAGAACGATTAATGTAATATACATCGAATATCAACACTGTATTTAGATTGATGTCGACCCAGCTATATGGTCATCACATCTTCTATTTTACAGATCAAAGGGAGCAAGATAGATAGCCGCGGCATGGTAATTTTCCTCGTACTTAAACTCAGCATTATGATTTGTAAAGTTCAGCTTGAGAATCTCAACGGAGATTGTAAGTGCCACTTGTTGAGCCCATTAGTTGACGACTCAAAAAGTAACTTCAGGACCAGGTTGATATTGACCCAATTAGCAGCCTAAGCTACTTGGACAAGTTTGAAAATACTGGTCAATACCGAAATTAATATTCTTATTATATTTTTCTATTGGATCCGTCACAAAATATAATCAATATATCATATTTATTAATCTTTTTTATAATGATCGAAAATGTTGCATATAACATCACTTTGTTGCGAGTCATTTCGTCGGCCTTGTCATCCTCTGTCACGACCCCTACCACGGTAGGAGTGGTCATGATTTCTGGAGTCAGGGCGTGAGTCACCCTTGGAATGGAATCGGGTTCCATTTGTAGCATTGGAGCCAGTTGTAAGGAGAGCAGCGATTTGAGGTTATGTTATATTACATTCATTGTGAGACAACGTACTACTAATTATATATATCAAACTTAACCTTTCTATCAATTCACGACATGTCATAATATATATCAAACCTAATCTTTATATCAATTCACGACATAATCATAATATATATCAAACCTAACCATTGTACCTATTCCTTTAACAGTTCCTTTGAGATAACGGAGGATCCTCTTGACGGCCACCCAATGTGTCGTGTGCGGGGTGTGCATGAACTGGCATGCTTGATTCACGGCGTAACTGATGTCCGGATGGGTGATGACTAAGTATTGGAGAGGTCCTACTACTGTACTTCTATACAGTTTGGCATCATCGAAAGGGTCTCCATCAAGAGCAGAGAGCTTGGAGCCGGAGACAACAGGGGAAGAATATGGGCGGACACCCTCCATATGTGTACGTCGTAGGAGATCCTCAATATATTTAGACTGAGATAGGTGCAAACCAGTGGGAGTACGTGTTACCTGGACACCAAGAAAATAGTGAAGTTCACCAAGCGACTTCATGGCAAACTGGCTGCCCAAAAATGGAATCAAGCTAGAAATGTGATGCGAGGAGTTCCCAGTGATAATAATGTTGTCGACATACAGAAGTAGATATAGGAGCACACCATCGAGATGGTAGCTGAACAAGGAACTGTCAGCAATTGATTCGCCAAAGCCATATGAGAATAAGGAGGTGGCAAAGCGTTGATACCAAGCTCGAAGTGCCTGTTTAAGGCCATACAATGATGCTAATACACATTTTATGTTCTCGTTTGAAGTCCAGAATTTGAAGTTCAAAACAGTACCATGATTTTAAGGTGTAAGCGATGTTAAAACTGATGACTTATGCATCGATTGTGAATGTATTCCTGCATCCCGTAATATTAACATTATCAACTATCATCTCTTATATATTAAAAGAAAAAAAAAAACTATCAAGACACGAAGCTTCATTCATGACAGTGTGACGGCATCTAAATGAAATATTTCTTGCTGTTCGTAATACTTATGATGATTTAGAGATAGTGATAATAGATGAATTACATATATTATTTGGTTGTCTGTTTGATTTCTGTTTAGGACGGTTCGACTTGTGCTTGGTCAACTTCACTTGGAGTTGGGGAAAACATTTTTTGGACCGTTTGGCTAAACTAATTAGCTTATGGCTTCATTGTAAGCAGTTTGGTGCGCGTGTATGGCGAGTCAGTTTGTGTTTGTGAACGAGTGATTGTCCTCGGCATTATATGCTGTCGTGGGCAGAGCACGGTGGTGCGACCACAGAGACAATGATGATGTTAATTTCGGAAAACACCCATATTGTAACTTGGTTGTTCCATCGCTCATCGCTTCTCCGGATCTTGCAGCTGTCGTGGACAGAGAACCGATTTGACCACGGAGATGGGCGGCATGGGAATTGTTCTAGCTATCTTGAATCAACAATGTGTAATTTCAGAGAGTTGGGTCCATGAATAATTAGCAAGAGATCCCTACTATGTGGATCTTTTTTTCCGACGATATCATCAAATACCGAAGATTCCTAATGGTGCTGATTTCGTTTCAAAAATGACGGTTTCATTTGGTTCCGTTTTGATTCCGATTTCCATTTCTATTTTTGTTCCACTCAATTCCGTTTCAGATATAATTTGATACAATTTTATTTTTACTAAAACTTGTTACTAAAATATGAATTGTTTCACATTGTTGAAAAATTTGATGGAACAAACTTATAATACTATCTCCGTCCTAATTTAATTAGAACGGTTTGATCCGAGAATTTGATAAATAAAGAATATTTTTTTAAAGATAGTCGAGTGTAAGTGGGTTTTATGAGATAGAATAAAAGAGAAAAATGAAGAAGATGGTGTGATAATTTGATTATACTAATATAGATTCATTATCAAATAAGAACAAGAGTAGAACTATTATATTTATATTGAAACTAACCAAAAAATATTACAATTAAATTAGAACAGAGAAAATATTAAAATTCAATTCAAAACTAAAAAGATCCAATCAATCAAACCATGTCAAATAAATAAAGAGTTTTCATTAGTTTGCTTGGATTAAGGATTATATTTTTATTAAAAGTTTATATATACTCAATAAATTATAAAAAAATAACAAATAATTAATCGATATTCAGAGATACGGTTACTGTCGTGGTTTTTTTACAATATATGTTGAGCCAAGCCCAAAACATTGGATTATTTAGTTTCTTTTTACAAATAAAATGTAGATGTTTTATAACCCAACACTAAATCATCAAAGCAAATATAAAAGGAATCAAAACCTAAACCTTATAAAACGTTTTGTAATCGAAACCGATATCGATGGTTTCGATTTCAATTTATAATTTTAGAAATCAAAACAAAAACGATATCTGATGGTTCGATTTAGATTTCGTTTGATTTTAATTTCAAACCGTTCGATTTCAGGGTTATGCCTTCCTCGGTTTCGATTTCAATTTATAATTTTAGAAATCAAAACAAAAAAGATATCTGATGGTTCGATTTCAATTTCGTTAGATTTCAATTTCGTTAGATTTCAATTTCAAACCTACCTAATTGAGTTCTGCCAAGCGAAAACCAAAACCCAAAAGACCAAACTCAACACTTTGGCCGGTGGCCCTGACCCTGTGCGACAAACCGAAAACAATAAGTGTAATGACAACCCTCGTAATTATCCCCAAACTAGGAACCCAATTCCAAACCCACACCCTCGTAAATATCTTGCCCTTGCCCCGAATCTCCGTCGTCGTGGAGTCCGACCCTCTCGAACTTTCCTCCATCGCCACAGCGGACCCTCCTCTCCTCAGATATTTTTCCTCCCCACACAATTTCACATCTCCCTCACAATCCCCCCTCTCTCCCCTCACTTCTCTCACTGGGGGAGAGAGAGAAACAGAATCAAAGAAAACAAAGGGAATCGAAAGTGTTTTCAATTGTCGTGGCATTTTCGAGATGGATAGAGACGGAGGAGGATCCGCCGGGGGATGTTACTATGCGGTGCTCGGAATCCGACGAGACGCGTCGTCGTCCGATATCCGATCCGCTTATCGGAAACTTGCTCTCGTAATTCCAATCAGACTCTTTCTTCAGTGATTTTCGGTTTGTGTGTGTTGTTTTGATTTGTTTTTATTGGTCGCGTAGAAGTGGCATCCGGATCGGTGGGCGGGGAAGACGGCATCGGTGGCCACGGAGGCGAAGCGGCGGTTTCAGCAGATCCAGGAGGCGTATTCAGGTGTGTTTTGCAGTCGGTGATGGTGTTGTTTTGAGTGATGGATCGGATCTGTTTTGATTTCGGTTTTCTGATTTGCGATTCGGTTAGTTTTGTCGGATCAAGGGAAGAGATCGATCTACGATGCGGGGTTCTATGATCCGACGGAGGACGACGACGAGGTTTGTTTTTTATGCGAAGAGATATTTTTATCTGTGTGATCTTCGGTGTTATAAAGAGTTGTATGGGAGATGGTTAATGGTTTGACTTGGTCAACTCAATTTTGTTGGCGAATCTGGTCATGTAATTTGTGTAGTTATGTAACTGTGTCATTGAGATTGTGATCTTGGATGTAAACAGGGATTCTGCGACTTCATGCAAGAGATGCTATCGATGATGGACAATGTCCGAGGCGAGGTACTAGATTTTCTTCATCTTTCTGCTTCTATGTAATTTTGTTTCTATGGGAATACTCGTTGCTGAATTGAAATATTCAGAAGTTGTAGTGGCATACGCTGAACACATTTTACTGTGCACTCTTCATTTGAAAACTGACATAATGTCTCCTTCAGTCCTTTGTAGAATCCATCCTGGACCCTCACCACTTGCTAATACTACTACTACAATACTCGATTCCACAAGAGAGGACTCTTATAATACAAAATCCTCTCCATTTTTTAGGGAGAAGCTTTGTAGTTTAAGAAATGTGTCGAACATGTGAGAGCTTCATTGTTGGTGAATTGATAACAGAAAGTTTTCAATGGAAGATGCAAAAAAGGGTATAATCAAGGATGAAGGATCTCAACTCTTCTGCATTTGGTAGTTGGTGTGACGGGATGAAGCTTTTCGTGATTTTTTTTATTTGTTGACTCCTATGTACTCTATCATATGCAGGATTTCATTTGTAATGATCTTAGTTTGCTGTATGTATCCACACTTAAATGTGTTATATTTTCTTGTAAAACCAGCATTTAAGAGAATCAACTAGAAGTTAGACCTAGTCTAAGTAGAGAAGGAGATCTACTTTGTGCCGTGTTTTTTTCTAGGTGTGCATAACTGTGGTCCAAGCTAAACGTGTTAATATCGATGTGAAGTTTTTGAGTTAGCATAAACACACGTTCGTCCTTTTTTCTATTCATAAAATCTTTTTTGTTTGAATACTTACTTTACATGTGATAACATTTTATCCAAGATCCAAGTTCCCTTGAGCCTTTGATAACCTAATTATGCAAGGACTGTCTCTTTGACTGTATTATCAATCCACAATGATATTCGGATTGATCAAAAGGTGTATGGGCAGTTGTTTTCCCCCTATAAGAACAACTTGTTTGACAGACTTTCTTCATTCACTATTGTTTTGCTTCTAAATTGTTCATAGTTGCATTTAAGCAATGTGAGATGGACCAAAAAACCTCGAAAATGCGCACCTAGTAACCATTTGTTTTTGTCTCCAACCTTGTGTCTAAGGGGCTCAATTTTGTCGTAGTCATATACAATTAATTGATAGTCTCTAGCTGTTGGTTGTTTTGGGTTCAATCTTATGTTTTACCTGAAACACAGCAGCCAGACAGTCTTGAAGACTTGCAAAAGATGTTTGCGGACATGGTTCGTGGAGACGGGGTATGCTTTGAATTCAATCAAACAGCAACCAGGAATCCCCATTGCTCGTCTAGCAAGGCCGCAACTGTAAATCGTTAACTTCTCTGGGACGGACAGAGACCTTGTGAGTTCGATCACCCTTCACTGACTGCAGCTTATGGGGTTCGCCCCTTTGTTATAGTTTTAAGAACTCCTAGTTAGTTGTTGAAGTCTGTAAAGGCTCTCTGGTGGTCTCACATAGTTAGCATGAGACCCCAGAACTTAGCATTTGGACCTTTCTCGGCAAGTATTAAAGTTTCTTATATTGCATCATTTGCTGCTCTGTTTTGAATTTGATACTCTGCTTAATCCTCATGTGAGGTAAAATGGTAGTTGCACATGTGTTTGGCGAATGCCATGTTATCTACTAATAGAGCCATGACATTCTAGTCGAAAACAGGCTCCATGGCTTCAAAGTTTATGTTGTTTGAGACGTGTTAAAATGGGTGGACGGAACCTGACTATTGCATCCTGAAATGCGTGTGTATGGTTACATTGTCCAGAGCTTACTAATAGTTATGTACTTTTATCCCTTCCTTGCCCCCTATCATCATAAAGAGTGACAATTTCGTAAGTAGTGCTGCGCAGCCTTTAAACATCCATATGTATAGATATATCAAATGTTGGCAGTCGGCACCAACGTAACTCCAGGACCTTCATTTTTCGTTTAGAAGTACTAAGCTCTCAACACATGTCTCGGTATGATAGTCTTGAAAGGTTGGACTGCAACCTTTCTTCAATGTCGGGTCTCTAAGTTCCAAGATAGTACACCATCTTCTTCGTCTCTCCAAATAAGCAATTCACCATTTCTCTTGAGGTAAATGTGTTGCCGCATTGTGTAAACCTTAATGGAGTATCTCCTGTACCATGACTCCACATTGCCGTACAACTCCATCACCCACAGGCAACATTTGTACGTGCGAATTTCTAACAGTGCAAACACTTTGTTACGAAAGGTGGCAAGAGACTCCTGCACAGAGCCCGTAGACTCCGGTCTTTTAAGATGAGCGAGCACATTTCTTGTGGGCATCGAATAGAATAAGACAATTTCTTTGTATCTTCTTATTTCTGAAGATTACCGTCATATCCCCCAGCCAGTGAGTATTGCCATGGAGAAAGACAGGGAAATCCCTGCACACGATCTGTTTAACAGCCACTCCAACGGGAGGAACAGAAGCAACAGTCTTCCAGCGTCGTGTTCAATGAGTACACTTCAGCTGGAGGAAAAGTAACATTAGCAGAAGTTTCGGCCATGACGATCACCTTTTGATCATTTCTCTTACAGTCGAATCCCATACCAATACCCATGGGTAGGGAACCTGGAGGCAGGATCAGACATGAAGGGAGCTCAATGAATTTCTTGATCGATGGGTTCAACAGAGTGATCGATATAGGAAAATTCCTGTCATATGAGCGAATAAGCAGCATCACTACATTGATGTAACCCCTAAACAAGTAGTCAGACCAGTTTAAACCCACTTCTTGGAGATCAAGTCAAGACTTTTGATGAATGTATCACTGCGGTGGACATTGAGTGGATCGCCCCCAATGGAATCCCTGTGTTTGATGATCATGAGAT
The DNA here is from genome assembly GCA_001925005.1 of Drosera capensis. Classification (NCBI taxonomy): domain Eukaryota; kingdom Viridiplantae; phylum Streptophyta; class Magnoliopsida; order Caryophyllales; family Droseraceae; genus Drosera; species Drosera capensis. Next base: position 69,098 of record LIEC01009179.1, on the reverse strand, counting down.
GGGTGGTGGCATCAGAATTGATTCTGCATTGCGAGAGATGTTGAAAGACAAAATTGGCGTCCTCGATCATGGAGCGCCATGATTCGCAGACACATCTGAATCGAACCACCATCTTAGCCGGCAGCCTCGCCAACACCTGATTTAGGAGCTCCAATATCCGAAAGGAGATATCGTTTTTTCGACTCATTGAAGGGCTATGATCTTATTAGGATTGACTAGCAAAGGCTTATTCTTCAGGCTATCAGGAGAATGTGTACTTCACTTGATGGCAGAATATATTCCATAATCCGGTTTTCAGCGAGTAGACTCCATTAGGAGGAAAAGGAACTTCAGGAGATGGTCTGTGTATGACCACTACTTTATAATCGTTACACGAACCATCAAACCCCATACCAATCCCCATTGGCACCAAGGAATCTAACGGCTGCGACATTGGACATGGTGGAAGCTTGACGATCTTCCTAATCGACGGGTTAAACAGGGTGACAGTATAATTAGCATCGGGGTAAGGGTTCCAACTGGCCAGCAACATCACTCCTTTAACATAGCCTTTAAGATCACAGTTTAGTAAACCTAAACCTATATCAGAAAAATGAAGTTCGTGGAATTTCTTGAATGTAACGCTGTTAAAGATAACAAGCAAAGAGGTCCCCCTGACAACCATGAGATGGGTACCGTCACGATTTATGGTGTACGAAGAAAGATGCAGTGAGCCGAAGTTGGGATCCTCGATCACAAAGTGCCATCTTCTACAGACGCACCTGAATCTCATCAATGTCCTCACTGGCAACTTCGGCCATATCTGCTCCAATACCTCCTGTGGCAAAAAGGGGATCACTTCGGTTTCTTTTATCGTCATGGGTTGTCAGTGGATGCTCAAGGTTGACGACCATGCAAGGACTATTTGGGAACCATCGGGTGATGCATGGCGAAGTCTATGTGGGAAAGAGGACAAAGGTGAGGAGGAAATCTCTGATACGATATACGGAGTATGTTTTTGTTCAGATTTACAACAAGTAAAAATCAATCATTAAGATTACATGTCTATATCTCAAGCTTTCATTCGATCTCAGTTATGAGATCTTCATTTCAACTACAGCAATATATATGGTGAATAAGTTATTTTTTATAGTTGTTTTCTACTATTTGGTATGAAGAGCTTATCAGGTGCTACATCATCAGGAGGATAATGAAAATAACAGCAGAGTTTTATATGATGAAAAAAATAATCATTTTCAGAATAAATCTTTTTGTTATTCATATAAATATTATATAACGAAAAAAATAATCATCTTTGAAATAAATACTTCTATTTCTCATATATAAAATATATGTATTTTATACCCTAGCCATGACCAAATTACCTCAGTTGTAAGTTATGTTGTTAAAACATTGACACCAACCACGATCACACGTTTCACCCGTATCTCTTCTCCTTCATTCCCTAACCAGCGAACAAAAATCACCAAATCGATATGGCGACCGCGGCGTTACTCATGAATCAAAGAGAACAACTCAGGCACAACTATCGACGCAGTTCCCTTCCCCGCTTCACTCTTCAGTCGACGAGAATTGAAATGGTAAAACTGTCCATGTTTTTCGACGCCTGAACGCCGTGGGTTTTGATCCATCGCACTCATCCATTGTCCGATATTTCGATTTGTGATTGCCTAGGGTTTTAATTGTTAGTGTGCTTGATCGCAACTGCGATTTCAATGCTTTGATCCTTCCTCATATAATTGCATTTGTGTTGTGAATTGAACTCAGTATAATGGCATGTTGCCGATTCGCTAATCACGAATGGTCTGATGAAGTGCAGTTGGCTTTAAGATTGAAGTTACTTGCTATTGTAGTGACATTGTTGCTGAGTCGTGTTTACAATTCAGCTCATGTTTGATCGTCTGGTTTATGTGTCCCTGAAGAACAGGTTAATTCGGACTCCGAGTCGATTTTATGTCGCAATCATGGCCTAAATACTTATCTTCTTGAACCAACAATGGTTTTCTGTTATCATATTGTTTCTTTCATATGATTCATAAGTTTGCAGCTTCGATTCTGGCCTTATTTCGTTCTTATTGTTTCAAGCTAAATCAGAGTAATTTGTTGTTTTTCAGGTGATTGTTCGGTTCAGTTGGATCAAATACTATTATCATGTATGAAAGCAAGATTTGCTCGGATGATTGCCATCTGCAGCTTGTGGTATGTTACAGTTTCCAGAATTGCTCCAGCTTTTCGGCAAATTATTACGAAACAGAACTGATCGAAATTGAAACATAACAGGATGAAAACTATATCAATGTCAATCACGTGTCGAAAGGCCAAAAACAATAATTCAAGATAAGCACTGCTATAACATCAAAATTATCTCTAATCTCTAATGTATATAATAGTAAAAAACATTTGATTGTGGTATAATTTAAGCATAATTATCTAGCTTTTCTCTCCGTATTTAAGAGCACTAAACTCTCAATATATGTCATTGCGTAATGACCATGAGGAGCTCGATATCCAGGGAAGACTTTCACTAGTTGGGTCTCAAAATCATAAGATTGTACAACACCTTTTTTTCCCTTATAAATCAATTCACCAATATCCTTGAATTGAATGTAACGTTGCATGTTCAAAGTAACATGGGAGAATCTCTTGCTCCCAGGCTCGGCATTGCCATAGTCCTTCATCACCCAAAGGCAACAGTTGCTGCCGAGGATCTCAAATATCGCCAACTTTTCATCATGAAAAGCGATTAGAGTCTGAAACAGGGAGTCACGGGATTGTGGTCTGCCTAGAAAATTAAACCTCTCCTTAGTTGCATCAAAGGAAAAAAGAATTGGATGATCAATACTAATCATCCCTAACCAATGAGTATTACCGTGGAGGAAGACAGGAAAATCGAAGTAATCGAGACGTTTTCCAGCCACTTCTGCGGGAGCGGCAACAGCAACCATCTTCCAACTGCCAGTGTTGAGCGAGTAAATTGCAGCCGAAGGAACAGTAGCTTTGAGAGTGTCAGGTTCAGCCGTGACCACCACCTTATAATCCTTAATCTGTCGAATGCTAGACCAATTGCCGTTGGGATGTAACAATGTTGCAGGGGCTGACATGGCGGGAGCTTGACTAACTTCTGAATCAACGGATTCAGGAGAGAGATTACAGCTGGAGGACTGTCAACCGAAAAATAAGAGACCAGCAGCATCACCCCGTGTACGTAACCATTTTTCCAGTAATCTTTCAAGACTTGATCACTCAAATCAGGTAGAGGAAGTCGTTCGTTTTTCCAAGTTTTAACAGAACTGAGAAAAGGTGGGTCGATGCCGAGGGTGAATGCACGAGATCCGAAGGTCATTAGGTGGGTAGAATCGACATTGTTTGAATAGGTGCGGCAATGAAGGAAGGCAAAGTTGTGGTCATCGATCATGGAGCGCCATGATCTGCAAACACATCTAAACCTCACCAGCGTCTTCGCTGGTAGCCTTAATAGTAGCGTATTCAAGATCTCCGGTGGTAGGTATAGCATTTCGTTTGTTTTCCTCCAAGATTGTCAATGGATGTACTACGCTTGACAAGTTCTGATTTTCCTTGAATGATAGTAGGAACAGGAAGAAAACCTGATATGATTAGCTTATTAGGAAGCAGAGGGGATTTGTTTGGATTAAATTTGAGACGTGTTCTGTTACTCAATCAGAATCTGAATTTGTACTGTATGATTTTATTCTTCATCTCTAGAAAGATTTTCACCATCGGTAATATTGTGGAGATTCAATCTTATCTATTTTCATTAATTTTTCACTAAAACATATTACTCCGTATACTTCACATTAACATAAACATGAAGTTTACATTTCAGTGATTCGTCGCAAGCTCAGTTAAATAACTATAAACTAGTTAAACTCGATCAAGTAAACTTTCATATACACATCAACCAACATACTATTTACAGACTATAAGATCCAATGCCACCAACACCAAAGAACACAAAACCTGATGATCATCACAATCAAAACCCCTTTGCTCCCAATTCATTTCCCAACTGGATCCTAAACTATCCTAATCTATCCCACCATACCCTTTTCTAGCCAAAAAAAACACAGCCAAATTGGTGGGTTGATCTGATCACTACCATGAATCATCAACTATCATCAAAGTATCAAGCAGAAACAGAGCCCCAAGAGAGCGACAACAAGAGCACAGCAGCTCTCTCCACCTCCCCAAACTTCCTCCTACTCCTTTGCTTTTTCATCAACAACTGCATCGAATGTCGTTTCTTCGGATCCGAATTCTTCGACGTATCGCCATTGCCAGAACCCGAATCATCCGGACTGCCCGAGGAGGAGCCGGGTTTGTCTCGCTTGTTCTTCCGTTGTTGCACAGTCTTGATGATTGGGCTTTTGCTCCGGCTCAATTTTTTAGGACTCTTGCTACGGGTAGGTGAAGAACTGAAGTTTTCTCCCTTCTTCGTCGTCGTCTTGGTCATCTTCGTATATTTGATCCCACATGCATTGCATAGACTCTGTTCAAACAACAACAAACCAATCAAACCCCAAATAACATGGAGGATCCCATGCCGAATTTAAACGAATTATTCGTCCTTACTTTGGGACCCAAAGGACCAACTCTCCACATCGGCGTCTTCGTCGTCTTGCAAATTGTGCATGATTTCTTGCTCTCATCGATCCCTTCCACTACTCCTTCGTCTTCGGTGCCAGAACAAGCCTGCCAGATCCGGATCGGAGCCAAAAAAGGCACCACGAAATCAAGCAATTTAATTAAATGGGAATAACCAAAGAGATCAGATCTGAAAAGAAAATGATAGAATGAAGAGGGGTTTAGTGATTCTACCTTCTGAGTAAGTTCCATTCGATCTGATCCAAAATGGGTTTTGCTTGCAGAGAAAATGCTGACAATGAAGGATAAAAACCCAACAGGGTTTCACAAATGAGGTGGTGGTGAAAGTATACTAGCGGCCGCGACGGCGCTGAAAGCGGCGGCGGATTGGTGGTGGAGAAGTGGGCATGGTGGTTGTGTGTTGGGAATCGGTGAAGGGTAGAGAGTCATGAGTGATGGCTGAAATTCTTTTGGGGCACAAAACCCTAGGATCAGGGGATAGAGGGTGAAGGGGTTTTGGGGAAATGACGGGAATGCCCTTCGGTGAGGGGGGGGGGGGGGGGGGGGGGTTGGGACATCTGTGGGTATGTGGGTGGATGAGAAGAAGAGGCAGGGCTGATGACGTGTCGACAGCGCAGGTTGAGGATTTTTGTGCTGTCTTTTTCGGACAATTAAAAAGCGGGGTGGTGAATTAGGAAAGGGTGTTTTGGGAAATGACGGATCTGCCCTTGGGTTTTGTGATTGTATTTGGGCCGTGCGGCTAGGTGAGTGATATTGGATAATAAAAATTGATGTTGAATGTATCAATTTTCTTATTAAAATCTAAAAAAATTATTTATTATTGAGAATTAAAAAAAAAGAGTTCATGACTATTCAAAAATTCGATAAAACATAATGATAATCTTTCATGTTATTGGTGTTACGATTAAATCACGGGACTACCGTCACTTAATGATGATTATGATGTTGTCTGTAACATTTTTTATTTTATTTTTACTTCAGTGACCATGTCAAACACAAACTGGAGGAGGAGAAAAAGAAAGAAAAAGAGAGAGAGAGAGAGAGAGTGGATATGGGAAGGAAAAAGTTTGGATCCGAGAGACGTGGAGCGGGCGGGTGATCCGAGAAGCATGGATGGATGCTTCAATTGGTGATTGCTTCACTCTTCATACAATCCAAATTCCATATATATGCCATTCTAATTTCTTTTCTGCTTCTTCACACCATCCCACACGCTCTATCTCAACCTCATTCACGTTCAGGCAATGCGGCAATGCCGCCCGTTTCTCTCAGTGCTTTGAATATAAGATTTTCATCTTTAATTTATGTTCTTAAAGCTGTGTTTTTGGGTCATGGGTTCTGTTGCTTTCAAGTGTTGGATTGATTTATCTGTTGATTTTGGGCGTGGAAGGATGTAGATGATTGGCTTTCTTGTGCTGTGTTTCATGGTGTGTAGGTATATTTGGTTTAGAAGTTTTGAGAGATTTGGAGGGCATTGATATTTGATGATCAAGGAAATTGTGAAAGTTATGATTTTGGATGGATTGAGGGGATACCTTCTTGGAATTTCACCAATGCACATTATAGTAGTATGTGGGACTTATCATGCCTCAATGGTTTTATGAGAATCTGGATCGATGGATGACACTATATGCCAATCTAGGCTTCCCTCATGATGTGGTACCCTTTCTGTGGCTTGGCTAAGATAATCGATTCATTACTCATTAGGTCGTTCATAAATTGGTGCTCACTTTTGTTGCTGCTTACATCCTGAGATTTCAATCCATGTATGTTTATAGCGGGATTGTTATCAAAGCCATATGATCTAATGTTGTTGAAGATGGTTGATATTGGCATGTGAACCATGAACCATCCTGTGTCTGTGAATACTATTTGGGTCAGGAGGTGATGAGGTGTTGTACTTGTTGGATCGTCTTGTGATAGGTTCAATTAGGTTGCGTGTTCTCTTCATATTCAGAAAGTTTTGGTTGGACACTCAGTGCAGATTAAGTCTTGGACACTCAGTTCACTTAGGTTTCTTATTGCCTTGGAGACTTCCACATTTGCCTGAACCGCGTTCATTTCTATGTTTCTGTCTGGTTTCTTGATTCAGTGCAGGCGCCCTTTTACTCCAGAATTCGTCCTTGACAAATAGCTAGCATATGCTTTTTTTGCTTTACTTGTGTTTGTTGATGATACCTACAACTTGCCCGTGAATTTGTACTGGGTAGTTTTGTTCGTGTAGGCTTAGTGGGTGGTTTATTGTGGAAGGAAAACTAGTCTGAACTCTAAACTTGGAAGTGGCAAGTGTTGTGTTCTTCTTCAACCAACTAGAAGTTAAGGAAATATGGGAGGAAAATTGATCTATTACTTTACAAAGTAGGTGAAGAGAGATTCTGGGAGCAAAGGGTGTGTGACTGTCGCCGATCCGCTTCTTTTTTGCAGTACTTCTTTTCAAGTTTACTTCTGGAGATTTTGCAGGTTCGGCTGCGGATGTTTCCTTGTCTTGGTTTTTTTATCTTTATTTTTTGTTAATCCTGTTTGGCCTATGTTCTCAGGTCTGAAGTAACCACATGTGTCCTGCAAGCTTCATTCTTGGTCTCCTCCCATTTTTAGGCTGCGAAAAAGACAGCTTCAATGTGCTATTCAATGTTTCAAGTTCCGTGAAGCAGATTTTACTCATACGGTAGCATATTGTGGGAAAGCTTTCTTAGGAAGAGTAGCATTAATGGTTATACTTCTTGGATACTCGCTTCCTATGCTCATAAACCAGGAAACATACCTGAAAAGAGATGGATAGGAAGACCAAGGACGTCCAATTCTGAAGGCAGCCATGGCAGCACGGTGACCAGTGCAACACCAAGCATTGCTCCACGGATATCAGGGGAATTAGTAGAGAGCACTAACTTAAACATAGCTAAGGTTGTGAGTGCAGAATTCCAACGAGTCCATCCCCCCAATGACCTTCATGTACAGAGTAGCCAGAGTAAAGACTTGGCAAGCCGAGTGACCTACTTAGTTGTTGATATTGAGACCACTGGACTTAGCAGATCGAAAGACAGGATTATTGAGATTTCCATTAAAGATCTCCGAGATGGGTAGAACAGCATGTTTCAAACACTGATTAATCCTGATTGTCATGTTCCAAATTCGCAGTTGCATCATATTACAACCTGTATGGTGAACAGACCTGAGGTCCCAAGGTATTCTGTTCTGAGATTTTTTTAGCTCTGATCTGTTTGCATATATCCTCATACTAGGTTCCTTGACCAGTGTCAGACTACTGCATTAAGAATCACAGAAAAAAAAAGAGAGTAATGACTCATGGCCTTGAAAGGTTTACCAGGATAAACTTGGCAAATTTAGTAGATTGTCTTCGAAGAGAAATTGTTTCCTGGTGTAGGTATTCTATGTAGAAGATTTTTTGCAACATTTTCTTAATATTTCGAAAATCACTACTTTGTTTTTGTAGGATGAGGGATTTGATTCCGATATTAATCAAGTATGTCAATAGCCGTAAGAAGCCTGGGGGACTTGTGGTGATCATTTCCCACAATGGCCTAGTGTTCGACATGCCATTCTTAGGAAATGAATTCCGGCGCTGCTCCTATGAAATCCCATCAGATTGATTGTTCCTAGACACGATTCCTCTATGTCGTGAGGCCATGAGAATCGGAAATGGAGGAATCTCCCTAGCTCCCTAGCTTGTTGCCATCATGATCTCTAATTATCACGATTATTTGCATATTCCTGTCCCTGTGAACACTACAAGATTCCTCAGGCCGGTCAAGCGCACAGGGCCATGACGGTGTCAAATCCTTGGCGCATGTTTTTCAAAGGATAACCTTCGACCTGAAATTACGGACGTCAACCACTATACAGAGATGTTTCAAGGCATCTGATTTAAAATAGTTGGTATTGGAGACAAAAGCAAGGCAGAGAGGAAAGCTGTTGTTGTATCATCTATTTGTTTGTATTGAAATTTTTGTGGTAACTTGGAGCACACTCCATTCATAGTTACCTTACGAAGTGGAACATGACTGACGAGAAGATTGATGTCAGTATTTGTTAGATTTGTTACGTGCATCGATATGACAGTGTTAAATTGCTTCAGGATAGAAGTGCGGAGGGGATATATATTTCGCTCATCTAGATGGATGGCTACTGGGTGTCTAGGTGAACCCAAATGAAGTAAATTGCATAGGTTAGGTTCGTGTAGACTGGGAATTGTGTTAGGGGAAAAAAAAAGGAAAATAGGAGTTAAATGCTCTTGTTGAGAGTCGATGCTCTAACCAACTTAGCTACAAGAGCTCTTGGTGGAAGGTTTGAAATTATATGATTAAAAAAAATTACTGAAAATAAGAAGAGATCAGAAAGTACTCATCAATTATCACTCTATCCATTGAGTCGGTTCCCTTTAATTGCATCTTTTATTCGCACCAAGGGTAAAAAATATGCGGTATTACTCGAATAAAAGAATCAACAAGACTTTCTGCTTCCTCGAGAAAAAAAAATTCGATTATAATGTTGCAAAATAGTTCCACTCAGAACAATAGCAGGAACCTCTACAGCCCTCATCAATACATTGCACAAAAAGGTGGAAAGCAATGACTATGCAAACAAAGCCTTCATATATCCCCGGAACCGCAGCATAACACTTGAGCTTCTCACCATGCAAGCCAAGAGTAGTAAATCCCTCATCAGCCATTATCTACAACAATGGAGTTCTTTTTTGCTAAAAGATGGAGAATGCGCAATGTGGGAATCTGATTCAGGAGGCTCATCATGATATACAGAAGAGGTAGCAGACAGAACAGTGTGCAGGCCAAGGGTAATATCTGTGGATTTCATCTCACAAGAAAATTTCTTTCAGTATCAGGAGCACAAGCATGACGAAACACATGATTATGAGAATCGTTGCACACTTCACCATTCCTCCCTGTCTTTGAGTTCTTTCAGCCTGCAGTCCAGTAATCAAATTTGGATGTATAAGTTAACTTTCACACACGAGATAAACCTGAGAATACATGTACTAGGAAAGGCAACTTCTAGACAGGTTCAATAAATAAGACAAGTTGCAACTCATGGTAACCATGACCAACAGATGGCACCGAAGATTTGAACCAGCACTGCTATATCCTAAGTTCCTATTTTCGAAAAAAGATTGCAGCAGATTAAGAATTTAGTGACAAATAAAGAGAAAAAGGACCTTCTGTAGCTGTTTGAAGCCTTCCTCAACTGATACTGCCACATTCTGAATGTTGTAGTCGATCCTATCTATAATTGTCCCCTATAACACAACAAAAATACGACCATGACACAAATATCCAGAGAAGTTTGAGAACCGTGAACTGGAAATTATAAAGTTCCTGACCTGGTCTATCACCAAAACGGATAAATCCTTCATGATCTGGGCGAGCTCATTAACCGATTCCACAACCTAATACAAAGAAAATGGAGAAATCAACATCTTACTGGAAATTTTTTTTAAAAAAATGGAGTAATAATAAATTGGTTAAATGAGTCTCAGGCCGCTAAACAGATGTCACTATATGGTTTTCAGCAATGACTTGCCTGTTGGATTTCTCGCTCTCTTTCAGCTGTCAACACCTCGTTTTTCTTTACTTTGGCCAGCTGAATCTCATTAAACCCCTGCAGAATCAATCAAAGATAACACCATTCCATGGATAAGAGACATAGTGCCATACTGGAATCAAATGCAGACACAAAGAACCAAAAAGAAAAGAAAAGAAAACCTCTTGGAGAAGTATCCAATGTAGCAGAAACCAACATGATAATGGGCAAAGTCAAATTTTGTTCCTTGGCGTCATTCATTTGAACTAGATGGCAGTATTAAACTTCAGTCCTTCACAGACAAAGCCTAAACTATCTAACAAAGATACTTCATGGTTGTTCACCCTGATGTTCAAATTCACAGATCTAACTCATGCAAGAGGTCAAGAGGTTTTCGAGGAGTGTTTTCCAAAAAGGTCGGCTTGCCTCTGTTACACCTTTTCCTCCCGAATATGTGAATATAAATTCTCATCTTCCGAGAAAAATGAGAACCGTGAGGACAAATCACAACCTTCTCAAGATAGCTTAAGCTGTGTAGGCATGACTACTAGAACACGTATTTGACATGATCCTCGGAGCATGACCTTTGTTTGAATAATGTATCATACTGAGGAACCGGTATGCAAAAGTTTGGGCCAGGAACAAACTAATGAAACTTATTGGCCACATCAATCGGTGGAGAAGCCTGGATTCTTTGGAACCAAGAAGTTCAGATTCCATGACTTCTCGACATCAACCACTTCAGTTACTATTCAGCCAACAAACATAGGAAAGGTTTTAAAAATCACGCAACCATTTCGCTTGGTGTTGTAGAATGAATTAAATGATTTTAATCCACAAGAATGTCAAGACTGTTCAAGTCTTTAAGAGAACGGTAAAGGACAAGTATTACTAAGCGGGCATTACCAAATCATCCAGGTCTTCATCTTCAATTCGTGATTTGCTACCGTTCAAATTCATTTCCAGGTCAATCCCATCTTGCCCCTGAACAAGAAAAAAAGAGGTTTGTAGATAAATAAAAAAATGCTACCGAAGAACAGTCTGACATCTAGAAAAGCATGTGGCATCTAATCTAGATAACTTATACCAGGACCTACCTCTTTCTGCTGCCGCAGTCGCTTTAGATAAGAAGATTGCTTCTTGCGCAGTTCCATTGACAAATTTTGAAGGTCAGTGGCTAGAGACCGCTGCAATTGGAGCCGAAAGTAAAAATGGGTGAACCAATGAATGAAATTGTGCTAGTATGAATGTCTAAGCAGCTCTAAAAAAATCATTACTTTATGGGTTTTTAGACGTAATGAAAGGAGCTGGGACAGTTAAAAAACGAGCTGAATCATAACAGGAAAAGGCGAAATCGTGAAAAATGCCTCGAGAGCACTGTTTTGAAGAAAATGCTCTCAGAGGAAAGGACAAAAGAAAATCAGTTGCCGAATCTCTTTAGTTTGCAGGTATGACACTAGAAGGAACCCCTTGAAAGCGAGTGACAAAAATGGTATGAGTAGCACAGCCTACTGCAATTTGCATTTGTCTTAGAGCCATGCGCATTCAAGCAACAGAAAGATCAACAGAAAAATTATGTCAATATGCAGATAAGAAAGTATGGGCCAAATACAGGACACCAGCAGAACCTAACTCATAGTGACATGAATGTACCACTGAACACTTGGAAAATCAAGCTAGCACACCTAGAGTAGCACAAACATAGATGATAGATCAACACAATAATGTCCCACGACCTTTTATGTACTCAACCTCGCAGCAATCTGCAATGTTAAGAAACAAGTCTGGGAGGCAGTAACCTCATGGACATTTACAAAGCAAATACAAATATACTGGAACACTTTTCACTAACCTATAAGTAACACGGTGTGCACAAACAAAAATAAATAAGAAATAAGAAAATAACAGAATGCAAGCAATTTTGGCCCAGGGAGGTTGACATTTCGAGCAAGAAAGAGAACAAATAACACACAGGCATGGAGAACAACATGGAAGCATTGTACAAGATTGAGTTACTTTATTTATTTGACGTACGATAAATGAATAAGCAAGCTGCAAACTCTAAGATTAGATCAATAAGTTAACACGTCCTCGATTCAAGTTTCTTCTGTGTTCATGGATCTCAGATGTAACAAAAATAAGCATTATACCTGTACGTTTTTCCTGACATTGGAATCCTCAGAAGGCCCAGCAGCAGCCAGTCTCTGTAATCTCTTCTCAGATCTTTTCAGAAGATCCGTTATCTCATGCGTAAGGGCCTCAATCGTATGTTGATCTTCCTTGCCATCACCAAATGAAGGCATCAAAGCCTTCGAGTGAGCCTTCGATAACTCGGCCATCTTTACTTGTGCCTGTCGAATATTGTCTTGCACCTCTTCGGACACATCTACCCATGCTGGTGGCAGACCAATAACTACTTCACTGCCACTGTATCAAGGGGAGAAGCGCTTAGCTAGAAACAGTAACGTTGAAAGGCAACTGACCTTGTACTTGCTCCAGAGCAAAAGGTAATAACTCAAAACTTTCTTCAAAAAATCATTTGTACAATTGGTAACTTTCTATGGAAATCTACATAAAATTCAAGCAATATCAATGACACAGTGAAGATATCTTCACCTAAACGCAACAAAGGTTTATGACTCGTAAATGAAACACAAGACTATTATCAGTCATAGACTCATCGTTATTTAACAAAATACTGTCGCTCATTATCCCAAAAGTTACATGGGCATGGGCATTTCACTGTGTACCACAATCACTAGATCACTACAATCTTCTAGGAACGTGATCGACAAGGAAGATGCAATCCCAATGAACCACTAGAGAAACTCCCTTTTGATTTCAGTAATTCATCAGAATCTATCATCCTTCTATACATCAAATTCACATCATCACACAGTTTAAGCACACCGAATTCAATGATTAACATCGTTCTCGTGTGTGTACACATTCACGAATCACACTCACTTTCGTTAACAATGAATCACCACCGTGAAGAAATAGACTATACACACCTACAAATGAACCCTCACCTAGAGTAACTGGCACCAGGATCTTCAGTACTGAGCGCAGTATACCTCCCATCGCGATTCAAAAGCGACGAGCTAACCAACTCGATCCCCTTCTGCGCCGCCGACGGCACCACACGGACACTCTTCAACGCATCCCTGTACTTCCTAAACAGTATCGTCCTGTTCCTCGTCGCCATCGCAAATCCAACAATCTCTCCCTCAACAAACACTCAATCTCAATAATATCGACCTCAACCACTCTCTAACTCAATCCACAACCCTGATCATCATCATCATCGTGGATCTGAAACCACCAATTCCACCGCACCTCCTCATCTCCCTCTCATTACTCCACAAAAGAGACAAGATCGATCTATCTCAACTTGCTTCACTCCAGTGAAAATTTTCGATGATTTCGATTAGGTTAGGAGTCGTTGAAAAGTCGCCGGCGATCGAGTGACCGGGATCGGCCCGGTGTGGTCGGGATTCGAGATCGGTATGACTGTGTGAGAGTTTTTGATGTCGGAGATCTGAGCTCGCCGGAGAAAGGAGGCGAGGTTGTTGTCGCAGAACGGCAGCGGACGGCGGCGAGGAGGGTGGACAGCGCCGGCGCGGGTTGGTGTTGGCTAGGTTGGGAAAGAAAGTGATTTTCTTCGCCGTGTCATGAAATGGTGGTCAAAATGTTACGGTCCTTAACCCCAGTCCAATGTTTTATACAGATCTTGTTTAAGTTCTAAAAATGACGATTGGTTCTTTTAATCGTTGGTTAAATTTCATAAATGATATTTATCATCAGGGTTAATTTGGGACTGGCCGTCCAACATCACAACATGTGTCGTTGATCAATTGAGGATAATATTATCAGACATTATTATTAATACTTCTATGTTGCCCATTATCTTCAAATTTATTTTTCTAACTTTCTAGCCAATGCAATTTACCAACATTAAACAATTAACAACAACAACAAAATAAAATGAAAATAATTGATGAATCAATGAAATAGAAAAATAGAAAAAGATATACTAGATAATTAATATGAATTTATTTTTTTCACATTTTTGATGAACTTTCATCCTAAAATTCACTTTAATCTTTAAATATTAAACAATTTAACCTTCAATTAGGTTTCAATTTAAAACGACGTATTTCTCTTTTAGAAAATTGAAATTTACATCGGTTCATTTTGTAATATTGATTATTCTCATATGATATCATTTTATTTTAAATTTATTTAACGAAAATGTCTTTATATAGATAGTTTTCTTTTGCACTGACTCATATCTTGGGAACAAGTATAAAATTATATGGGTATTACTACTTCTTAAATCTTATATGAGTTTGAGAAATATATGTCATGACATACTTAAATTTAGATATGTCTATATAAATTAAAAGTTGATAGTAAAACATGGAGGGGAGATGAATCTTAAGATAAAAGCCTAGCATTTATTTATTAGATCTAATATTATAAAATCAGACTGATATCCCAATACATATTTATTCATATATTTTAATATCAATCGTTGATTTATATTAGACACACTTAAAATTAGATGCGTAATGACATATATTCATTTTTTTAATATTATAATACATTTTATTTCTATTATTATTTTTTAAATAAATATCGTTTGATCTACATCTCATGGATAAAACCATGTCGCAAACTTTTTTAAAAAAATGGCTAAGTTATGCCAACCGACATTGAACCGAAACTATCTCGAAACCTGAAATGATCAAAAGGATTTTGATTTCAGTTTATCTTTTATCAAAACTGGAATCAACTGTTTTGGAGCCGAATTTGATGTTTCGAAACTCATGATCATGTCTACTTATGATACCTAAATCATTAAAACAAATATAAAACATTTTCTAATACTTTTCTTTCTCATAAAAATTGTCACTATTTTACTATATAAACATAGACGTGATGAACATTGTTATATATATACTAATGAATCTTATATATTTAGATTTTTGATAAAATTAATTTTTTAACATTGTTTAACATTTGATATGCATGATAACATGTGTGATTGTCCTGATACTAACTTTATCTTAGATAGTTCATAACAAAAAAATATTTTTATGTAGTTGAACTAGACATAAAGCTTTCATGTATATATCATCCTACGATAAAACAGAACTCTTAAAAGTGCCTCAAATTTAAATTACCGTCATCAGCCCAGTTGATGCATTGCCATATATAATCCAGAGTTGAAGCTTGTCATCTCTCTTTGCGGTGAGAGTTTCCCCTCACCCGGTGAAACCTCATCTCCGCAGCACATCCGCGTCACCGCATCTCCGCCCTCTCCAGCCACCGTTCACCACCCTCTTCCTCACCTAACTGCAAACAATTCCATCCCCAATTTCCCAAACTCCCCGTCGAAACCCTAATAGAGGGCAAATCAAATCGACCCATTATCGAATATGGAATCGGATTCATGGGCTGCTCGTCTCTCTTCGATCTCTGAACACTATCAATCCGCCCTCCAATCTCGATCCGGTATACCCTTTTGCGATCTTATGTATATCATATGTTTTTTTAATGTGTGATGGATCGATCGATGGATGGATTGATTGTGGGAGGTGTTTTTGTTTGTGCAGATTTGTTGTTGGGGTTCGAGGAGATTGATGTGGAAGACGATGTGAGGGAGGAGTTCGGTTGCCCATTTTGTTCCGAGAATTTCGACATTGTTGGGTTGTGTTGTCATATTGATGATGAGCACCCTCTCGAGTCTAAGAACGGGGTACGGTTCATAGAGTTGATCTTTCACGGTTTATGGGGTTTCTTTTGTGTTTATTCTGTTAATTTACGATTATTCTTGAGTGGAAACTTAGCTGACTAGTTTGTTTATCTGCCTGTGTGATTTTAGACTAGAAAAGAAGTGCATGATATGTGATGTGCTATCACTCCTCATTGAAGTGTATGTAGTAGAAAACAATAAGTTAATGATGTGTTCGGTGTAAGATATAGTTTTACATATTGTCTTCTATTTGAATATGATGGGATATGTTTGTTTTTGCTGTGTCTTATTCGTTTCGTAGCTTGCCATTGGTTGAGTTTTGTGGAAAAGGTTTTTTTTTCTAATGTTTGAGATACAAGTAATAAACAGCCTTTTAATCCTCAGGTTCAGTGTGTGGAGAACAATAAATGGATCTGTCCAATAGCTCTTGTTTTGGTTGAATTTCCTAGGGAATGATAAGGCGAATGACGATTGGGTTGGTTTGGTGTATGTCCCTGTAGTGGTTAAGGACATAGAGGACTGCTGGTATGGCACTTATATAATTATACTTCAGTGAGCTGTAATTTGGATAACCGATGTACTAGTATAAATATCTTAAGTGTGCATTTAGAATCTGTGCAGCCCCACAAAATATGTGATAACCGCTCAATGTTCTTTCTAACTGAGGCTGTACTTGAGACGCTCTTTAGTGAATCAAGCTGCTTCAAATGTATGCAGTTATTGAGTTGTTTGCCTAATCGTACTTCTCAACTCCATAGTGTGTATTATTCACATAATTCATCTGGTGGGAATGCTTGATGAGATGAGGTCTTTACTCCGTGCTGGTCCTCGTTGTCCTTCTAAAACAGTTATTATAACGAGGTTTTCCTTTCTCCTGGTTTCTGTTTGATTGAATGGGTGAGTGAAGGGGCAGTGGAAGGTGATAAAATGTGTCGTAGTTAGATAACCTGTTAGACCAGCAGACTTTAGTTCCTGTTAGGTATCATGTTTAGTTGTTTACTTTGCTTGGTGAGATTTGTGTTTTCAGATCTCTAGGAGATCTTCTTTCTGTGAGAATGAGACCACGAACCTTGACGTGTCCTTAGTTCCCCTCTAATGTGGTGATCTGCTGTTATCTACAGGTGTGTCCGGTTTGTGGAATGAGGGTGGGGATCGATATGGTCGCGCACATAACCCTGCAACATGGGAACAGATTTAAGATATCCTTTACTCTCTTGACCTCAGGTTTTTTTTTTTAGAATGCTTCTTTTTGTTGGGAGATAAAAAAACTGAGGTTCCTTATCTTTTGCTAGCTTTATAAAGGCTACAGCTACATTTATGCATGTAGTTGAATTATGGAGAAGGTATCTCTTATATTGAAGTTTTTTTTTATTTTTTGTGAATTTTGTTTGAAAATTATGATTAGAAAATTGTCTGCATCTGTTTTCATCTATCAAATCAATTTTACACTCTTTTTCCTTGTAAATTTTTTACATGCACTAACACATTTATAACTTTGAACAATGTTGACGTGCATCTCGAGCTTTGAAATCCTTGACCAGAGGTAGTTACTTGCAGCGTAAGAGGAGAACCCATAAAAGTGGCTCGTATTCCACTCTATCTTTATTGAGGAAGGAGCTACGAGAAGGAAACCTCCGGTCCCTTTTCGGGGACTCTTCATATTTATTATCCTCGGAAAATGCAGCTCCTGATCCGTTGTTATCCTCGTTTATACTGCCTATGGCTGATGACCTTTTGAATGAGCAGTCTCATTCTTCAACCGAGGCTACTCCTGCAAAGAGAGGAAGTGATGAGAATATGGTAGGAAGGTGCGGATCTGGTTGTTGCCTTCCGAATATCTCTTTTATTTTCTTGGCCTCTTGGGTCTGTTTAACTTGGGTTCATGGTATCGTGGAAGATCAATTGCTGTATAACAGTCTGTGGTTGATAGAAAAGAGAGAGCCCTTATGTGAAGTATGACCATATGATTGACGAATATCACATCTGCACTTGTTATAATTGCTAATGAGTTGCATCGTGTGTCGATTCCTTTACGCAAGAAGTCTAAAGCTACATATCTAATGTGACAGGAAGGTTCAGTCACCACCCTTGTCAGTCAAGGATCAGGAGGAGAGGACGAAGAGATCGGAGTTTGTTCATGAACTTATGTTGTGCGCCATTTTCGAGGACAAGCTATGAGGGATACTGCTTCGTGTGTCACAGATTGAACCAGAAGAGTCGGTGGTGTCTCCCCCGTTTGTTTTCTCATGGGCGCAAATGTGTTGTAACTTGTATCAGAGAGGTGGAAGTAATAATATGTACTAGTAGGAAAGAAATGTAATCTCTATCATCAGTGTTATCATATTTGTATTTCAGTTGTAGTATGAAACAAGTTTGTATCCCGATGTTACTTACAAATTTTTGCCAATAAAAGAGGAAAGAACGAAGAATGAAGTTCATCTAGGGATCTTTTTTCCATAATCATGCGCTGTTTATATTCATGTGAGTCAGTTCAGCTCATGTATGTTATCATTCAGTTCGGGCTCGTTTGCTGGTTTCAATACAATGCCTATGGTCTTTAAATGATCCATCATTCAGAGTTATCCTTGTGAACTTTGGGGATTGGCTGCTTATCACTTCAGCTTCTTCGAGAAGTGACTGCCGCTTTTGAATCTGGTCGCGAGTTGTTTCATGTAACCGTCTGAACTATCATTAGATATCACGACATAGATGGGAATGCAAATGATATCTCCATTTCTAACGGAGTTGACTCCGTTCAGTGCAAATGTAAATAGCTACAAAACAAGGGAGAAAAAGAGAGAGTTGCATAAACATGTTTACACGTCCAGCAACAAAAATTATATCCAAGAAGAATATTATGGTAGTGGAAAGCACTATCTTTGTCGTCATGGTTCATTGCTGTCCTGGAAAGCATTGGAGCCGTTTTCAATTCAAGCAATGAAGTGAAAAGTAATTTCCACATTATGCTTTAGGTGGCCTAATCATGATTAGGGTTCATGATAACCAAAAAAAAAAAAAAAAAAGGAGATAGCAAGTGATTTAATAGACATAAAACCTTAATTTTGATTGATTATGGTCATAAATTTTTCAAATCATTCAAATTTATTCTCAATATTATCATCTTAAGAACAAATAATATAATAAATTATATTGTTATTCATAATAATAAGGGTTAAATATCGTCTAATGTACATGCTCGTCGAACGGTAAAAATTGACCGAGGGGCGATGGGCGATGAGCAAAACTTTCAGAAGAAGAAAAGTGGAGGATGAAATTGAAAAAGGAGAATGATTAGAAGTCGCTAATAATATAAACAGTGGAGAGAAGGAGGCGGGAGATCTCTCGCAACAAACACAGAAAGCAACACACAATCAGAAAAAAAGTAAAAATCCTCTCTCATTCCCCCCCTTTTTCTTTCTCAACCCTCAAAAAATCAGTCATCTCCATTCCCTTATTCGATTCCTCCTGTTGAATCATCTTCGACCTCCGATCCCAACAACGAAGTTTCGAGTTCGAATGGAAAAAATGTCGAACTAATCGAAACTTTTCATTTTGAATTTTTTACTTCTCATTTTGAATTTTTTACTAGCAACGGATTGATTTTCCGCGGTGCTTATCAATGGCGTCGTTTTCAATGGCGTCTGTCGTCGAAGATGTTCTCCGGCAGCACGGAGGTCGATTGAGCGACATGGATTTGGCTTCGAGGAAAGCCGAGGAGGCTTGTATGATCGTTTTTCCTCTTCCATTAATCACTAGTTTTCATGATTGTGCTATCTCGTAGAAATAGTTACCGGATTCACTAATTTGAAAGCAAATGTGCCTACAATTTATGTCACAAGTAGGGTTCGGCGTGTTCACTGCAAAGCGTTTTTTTATATATGTGTTTGTGCTAAGATTCTTCGCTGGATGATGACAAAAGACGACAGGAGGAACTTTTTAATGTATTAAATGATCATTAAGCTGTTGCTGTTAAATTATTCCATGAAATGACTTTGAGATGAAAAATGCTGATCATGTGTTTAAACTTGTTAATATGATCAGTTTATCATGTACTGATCATGACTTACTTAAATATTTGTAGCTCTAAGAAGATATGAAGCGGCAGGGTGGTTGAGGAAGATGGTGGGAGTTGTAGCGGGGAAGGATCTGCCTGCTGAGCCATCCGAAGAACATTTCAGGATTGGTTTGAGGAGCGGGATCATTCTCTGCAATGTGCTGAACAAGATTCAACCAGGGACAGTGCCGAAGGTAGATTTACGTTCTCAGATCTTCTTGGTTATGTTATGTGAAGTGTGACCTATGGTCAATTTGTAGGTAGTCGAAGCTCCGAATGATTCTGTGCTTATACCTGATGGGGCGGCTTTAATGGCCTACCAGTACTTTGAGAATGTCAAGAACTTCCTCCATGTTATAGAGGGAATGGGACTCCCAACATTTCACGCTTCCGATTTGGAACAGGTATGTGCACAACATAGCGCAGCCAAGCGGAGAGCTCACATGGCATGCAGGTCTTGTATAATCTAGATTATGATATTCTGATGAATTGCATGTTGATAGATGAGAAATGACGAGATACTTGAGCTATGTCTTGAATCTATTAACTCATCTTATTTGATTGCGTTTATTTCAATGTGATTGTCAGGGTGGGAAATCTGCCAGGATAGTCAACTGTGTATTGGCATTGAAATCTTATAATGAGTGGAAACAAGCAGGAGGGAGTGGATCGTGGAAATATGGTGGCAATTTAAAACCACTGAGCACAGGAAAGCCCTTTGTACTGAAGAACTCAGAACCATTTATAAATTCAATTTCAAGGACCTCTTCTGCTAGTGAGAAATCGTTAGACCCATTGGCCGCTGATGGTGATCTCAGCATTGATGACTGTATGGTCAGTGAATTTCCTTTCTTATGATTCTGACTAGGTTCTAGTGTAAGTTCAATAAGGATGCTCACCACTTATGCATTTCTCCTGTCTGCAGAATGGTTCCCATTCTTTGAGTGTGCTAGTCCGAACATTGCTTGCAGACAAGAAGCAAGAAGAAATTCCATTGGTAAGAATTTTTTCTCTGTACTGATCTAGTCTCTATTTGTTGATAACATGGTGGCAATTTAGGTTCATCAAGAAATATGAAGTCGATAAATACATGCCTCATTTCAGTTTTGAGCTACATGATGATAACGACTAGGTGGTACTATGCCTATGTCAAGCAATCCAGAATAAAAATATGGACTGATAACTCACCAGACCAGCTTTTGCACATGGTAGCTGTTTTAGGAGGGAAATCGAACTGCTGTTGTAAATATTGCAGCTGTCAGTTTCCAGCGGGCATTCAATGTGTTAAGATTACCTAATTGCCCCGCTGATTACTGCAGATTGTTGAGTCCTTGCTGAGTAAAGTCATGGAAGAGTTTGAGCGCCGCGCAGAAAATCAGATCGAATCTGTAAGTACCTGTCTCTACTGTGGTTTTGCTAGCAGCATCTTGACAAAATGAAATAATATAAAGGAAAACGGGAAGTAGATGCCTCACTTGGAGATAACAATGATGAACTTCTGGTTCTTATAACAGATTGCTGAAAACAGCCAACTTGATGACATGCCTGAGGTCGATGAGAAGCCTGCCTCACCTGTTGAAAGAAAGGAA
The DNA here is from genome assembly GCA_001925005.1 of Drosera capensis. Classification (NCBI taxonomy): domain Eukaryota; kingdom Viridiplantae; phylum Streptophyta; class Magnoliopsida; order Caryophyllales; family Droseraceae; genus Drosera; species Drosera capensis. Next base: position 47,518 of record LIEC01009179.1, on the reverse strand, counting down.
GATGAGTTTCAGCCAAGACTTAACAATGAAGGATCTCAGACTGATGTTTGTGAGCAGCAAACTTTGTCTGAACAGCAGCCAGAGGAAATGTACCTATTAGAGCATCAGCATCACGAGGAGAGGCTGGTGGAGCGCCAACAAAATGAGGAAATTTTGCTCGAGTGCCAACAAGACCAGGGAATGCCTCAGCTAGAGCAAGATGAACAGAGGCTGCTTGAACAACAACGAAAAGAGCACTTGCTTGAGCAGCAGCAACAACATATTCAGGTAAAATTTTCAAACACAAGTAATAGAAGTTTAAAACACGATCTATTTAACTTACCGTTGCATTGCTGATGACATTGTTATGAATGTTCTCTTCATGCTGCTGATCTCTCTAGGCGTTCAAGTATAATATCTACACCACCAAAGAGAGCATTCAGGATTTCCGAAGGACATACCTTGAGGAATTCAACTGTTTAGGTAATATCATTACGCATGCCTCGTTTTCCTTGAGAAATTTGAATGCGAAGGGTATCCTAATATAAACTTCCTTCAGGTAAACACATGTGCACCCTAGCTCATGCCGCCTCGAAATACAGAAAAGTTCTTGAAGAAAACTGCAAGTTGTACAACCAAGTTCAGGACCTTAAAGGTTACTTCATCCCTTCGCTGCAATATTTCTTAAAGCCATCACTTGCATTTAGTTCCAATATCAAGTCATACCAACATAGTGCTTTTTATCAGTGGAAACCGAAGCTTCTCATACTGTTGTTCACAAGACATTTTTTTGTGTGCAGGTAACATTAGAGTGTATTGTAGAGTGCGGCCCTTCTTGCCTGGGGAAATAAGTCAGTCTAATGTTGTTGATCACATCGAAGATGGGAACATTACAGTAATCAATCCTTCATCAAAATATGGGAAGGAAGGGAAAAAGTCCTTCACTTTCAACAAAGTGTTTGGGCCTTCTGCAACACAAGGTAAACATTGCCTTAATCTTTCCTTCTTATCACCATCTATGGTGCTCTCATGCTTGCTAAAATCCTTTCTTTTTCTCTTCCTTTTACAGCGGAGGTATTTGCTGATACACAGCCTCTTATTCGGTCGATTCTTGATGGATACAACGTCTGCATCTTTGCATATGGTCAAACAGGATCTGGAAAAACGTATACAATGGTAAGAGTCGTAAGAGAAGAAAGAATATTTTGATTTTACACAACAATACAGATGTATCATTGTCCATGTGTTCCCTTTCTTTTTTGTTCTATGATATACCCTGTGTTGAAAATGTGATCGATTATCCAGTCAGGACCCAATGACCTCACAGAAGAAACATTCGGCGTTAACTACAGGACGTTGAATGACCTATTTCTTCTTGCTGAACAAAGGAAAGACACCTTTAGTTACGAGGTTTCTGTTCAAATGATGGAGATTTACAATGAACAAGTCAGAGATCTCCTAGTCACTGATGGCTCGAACAAAAAATATCCTTTTTCCTTGGCCTTTTGCATCTATCTTATGGTTCCTTTATCATAGTTGAAAATCAACTTTGTGTTTCCTTGACTCTAGAACACATTAGAAATCCGCAATAGTTCGCAGAACAGGATAAATGTACCAGATGCCAACCGGTTACCTGTTTCTTCAACTACGGATGTGATCAACCTGATGAACCTTGGACAGAAGAATCGTGCAGTGAGTGCTACTGCCATGAATGAACGTAGTAGTCGCTCTCACAGGTATGATTTCTGAAGTGACATGAATAATGATCCCTAAACCTGGTGAAGTTACATTACTAAAGCTTATCTTTTCTTCAGCTGCTTAACCGTTCATGTTCAAGGAAGATACCTAACTTCTGGAGCTATTATTCGAGGTTGTATGCATTTGGTTGACCTGGCTGGTAGTGAACGGGTGGAGAAATCTGAGGTGACAGGTGACAGATTGAAGGAAGCAGTGCATATTAACAAATCACTCTCCGCCTTAGGTGACGTGATTGCTTCTCTTGCTCAGAAAAATCCTCATGTTCCTTATAGGAACAGTAAACTTACCCAGCTGCTCCAGGATGCACTTGGTAAGTCATAAGTGAACAAGTGTCCTCAACCAGGCCTTATTCATAGAGTATACTTTCAGCTTATTTCATCTTCTGGTTGATATACTATATTAGGAGGGCAGGCAAAGACATTGATGTTCGTTCATATAAGCCCGGAGCTAGAAGCCATTGGAGAAACTCTGAGTACCCTTAAGTTTGCTGAACGTGTTTCTTCGGTAGAGCTTGGTGCTGCCAAGGTTAATAAGGATACGACTGAAGTGAAAGAGCTAAAGGAACAGGTATCTGCTACTCTACAAAGATACAGTTTTATTATCATAATTGCCAATGAGTATCACAAAGAATACCCACAGGCTATTTAATATCTAACAAAAAGCCATGTCCTTTTGAGCTAGAACTTCAAGCAATCAATTGAGGGTTCGCCACATAAGGTTGCGCCACATGATATCTAGCCATTTAATTTGGGAAGGTGACTTTTGTTTAATGCATTATATTAGTTTGTTTTGTATGACGAGAGGCTTTTGTTCTGCTAGATTGCTAGTCTTAAGGCAGCTTTGGCAAAAAGAGAGGAAGAGTTAGAGCAGGTTTCCAGTTCAGTGTTGTCCAGCAGCCCAGAAACACTAAATCTGAAGTCTACCTCATTATCACCTTCCGTTACTCAGTGGCGGCCTGTCAGAGATATACCAGGCGGCCGTAGGCTTCAGATGGAGAACGTAGGTAGCATCAAGGTATATTTGATAATTTATTTGGTAAAATCGAGCTGCATTGGTTTCTATGACAGACCTTTTTTGAGCAAGTATTGAAATGTTGGTAACTGGTGCAGAACTCTGCATCAAAACCAAGAAGGAGAAGCTTGGATCCACATGATCTAGCGAAGGATAATGCTTCTTGGCGAACTGTAAATGGACATAAGGAGGATGAGACAGACATGATCTCTGGTGAATGGATTGATAAGGTGGTTGTGAAGCACGACACCATGGACATGCATAGCGTGTACGGGAACTCTGAAGATGAGACACAGAGTTTGCCTGAGGCGAATTATCAGGGGCTTCAGCCTTATGAGATCTTGACACAGCCTTCAAATGGGTATGTTCCCCACAGAAGAGAAAGCCAGGATTCCGATTTTTTGGCCAGCAGAAGTGAACCGTCTGTAGCTGAAGATCTGGACGAGCTTGAACTTGCCACCAACAGCGATTCTTCTGAGTTAGACTTCCATTTGCATGGTTTGAGTCTTCCAAGAGCTTCGAGTGTGCCAAATGGGCTGGGTTCGAAGCCAAAAAAATATCAACATAAGCCGCTGAAGAACCCAGAAATGAGGTAATATGCGTTTATGATCCGCAACATGAAATAGATTACTCGAACATCAATAAATCAAGTTTCTAGTTTATCACTGGAAGATGTATCTGAACTTTTCCCTGTGATTGTTATCTGTATCAGGAGTTTAATTCCAGCGCCACCAACCCGAAGACTATCAAATGGAACTAGTCTGCCCTCTGTGAAGAATGGAAGGCATGCTGTTTATGTCAAGCGAAAAGCTGCCAATGCAAAGTGATCAGATCAGCCATCCCAAAGAACCGACGACTAACTTTTGTTATTTACCGTGTAGGTATATAGTTACGTAGATATACCGAAGTGTGCCAGCGCTGTTTTTATTTTCAAATGAGAACTGCATGTGGTCACTATGCATCTGGGATCACAGTACTGGAGCATATTCGAAGCTGAAGCAACCAGTACGCCGTGATGATTTTTCATGCTTCTGTGGTTGATTTGTTATTCTTTTTCCCGAGATTGAGAGACGAAAAATTTGCATAGAATCAGTACATAGGTGTTGATTGCCTGAGACAATTACAATACCGTTGTTGAGACAGAAACATACTTGAGCACTCGAACGATGATTGTTTGCGTTCGATTGTGACGTATAGTTTTAAAAAGTTGTCCCAATTGGCTTAGAGCTTTCAAGTGAGTGTCATTATGAGTGATGTGTCTCCATTGGCATAATTGGATAGAGCGATCATATCTGGCTTTCGTGGACCTGTTGTTATTGTTACCAAAGCAGTTGTGAGTTGGAGGCATGGTTTCTGCAACTTGAACACGATCATGGTCATGTTGCGAAAGCAACATCGTATAGTCTGTGAACTTTGAGGTTCGGTACAAAGCGAAGTCGTCTAGCAAGAACTAAGTTAAAAGTTTAGATTTGGCATATGCTTATCACTTCGTCTCGTACATCAGTTACACTTTTTGTTTCTATCAAATATAGATGAAACTTGGTATCCAAAAGCACTTGCATCAGACCAGCTATTTTCTTTCTCTCTCCCTCTCTCCTTTCCATTCTTTATTATTCATATTGTTACATTAAATTCATCCATAAAAATAAAAAATGTTACAAAATTTCTTTATCTCACACTATAACTTTTATACTTTGATATATATTTCAATATATTTTTTCATCATCTTTTTAATTTTTTATCATATTATCATTTTATTTTTTAAAAAAATCTTTATTTTATATCATCTAATTGATGCAAGTGCTCTCCACCAACGTAACTTGGCATACAAACGGTGAAATTACACGATTTGTTGTCCTATGATACATGACTATGAGGCCCTACATGTTGTTCTTCGTTTTTGCTCAAAACCAAGAACACAATTAAAGGCATGAAAAGGGCAAAGCTGAGATACTAAGAACGATTTAGGGAAATTTTTATTACTTTCAGGAAATGTTTGTTATGACATAAATATATCTAATAATAAATAAACAGTTGAGATTAAAACAACACAAATCACACATTGAGATTAAAATATTATCTTTTATTTTTAACCATTAATTTTTCATTAAACACATTTATGTCATTATACACACTTTGTTTTTCTAGTTCTCGAAGAAGTTTTGAACGTTAACACGGAGTATACAAATGTTCTAACTAAACTGTGACTGTGCGTTGAAAATCGGATGTGCAAATAATAACACCCTTGATTCAAGGAGAATCATAATTTGACAAATGTCAGAACATGTATGAACAGTTTTTAATTATTTGATGAACACGAATATGAGAATAATGTGTCATAGTTATACCAGACTAACGCCAGCAAACTTCCCAACTTTTTCTAATAGTAAAGCACATGAGGCCTCCATTTTGCACGGTTCGCTCTGTTTTTGTGCTCACTCCATCAAAAATAGGTTTGTCATCGTTTGTGACCATGATTTGTATTATAGCTGAACTGAGGTGGTTTTCACTGGACGGAAAACACTTATTCTTTCTCATAATCTGTCACGTTACATAATTAGTCCATCATGGACACTTAATTTTGTTGATAAAATTATTTAATTCGACGTGATATCAAAATAGATACTTCAATATTAACACAGTTAGGACGAAAATCTCTAAAACAAAACTCGGCACTCGAACCCACCGAGAAAAATTTGATGTATCATTGCATGGAGCTGGATCCCCTGTTGAATTTTGTGCTGTAGGTGTTTTTGAACCATTGGATGAAATTAACGGCGGAAAGCAAATTCAATGGAAACAAAATATGGGGACCACAGCAAATGTAAAAACACCACAGAAAAATAAAGGACCAACGATTAAAAAAAATGTAATTGTTATTTCATCTTCGTGAGATAAGTTTTAAATTTCTTTGTCCATTCTGTCTCTTTATTCTTTAAATAATGTTTGTTCAAGTTCTCTTAAGATTTGGTTAGATATTTTATCTAAAAAAAATATTTTGGTTTATTGTTATATGTAATTTAATTAAGTAAATACTATCATCAATAGTTTTTAGTTCATGTTTTTTGTTGCTTGTGTTTATATCTATATTTTTATTTTTTTCGTTTCAAAAAGATTATATTATTTTGATCGTTTATGTATGTCGATAGAAGATTTGTTATATGTCGCTTAATTAAGTAAACACTACCATTGGTAATTTCTTTAAGTTTTTTGTTGTTCGTGTAGATATCTATATTTTTACTTCCTCCGTCCAAAAAAAGATTGTATTATTTTGATCCAAGATACATGATGATAAAATATTTAATTGATGTTACAGAACGATTAAATATTGTTTTTTAAGAAAATATTATGAAATATTAGTGATAATAAACGTTATCTATTATAACTCAATCGCGAAGCTCCTTAAATTAGCATTGAGAGGAATGTTATAATAATTATGGGATGAAATTAATAATATTTAGTTTGTTTTGCTTTCAAGAAAAAAAAATTATTTTGTTTTTATATGATAAGAATTTATGTACAAGTCTACAACATCAAAAGCACAAAAATCTATCCAACTCTTAAGAAAACATGACCAAATATTATTTAAAGAATAAAAAGACAAATGAACAAAGAAATTTAAAACTTATCTCAGAAAGATGAAACAACAATTAGATTTATTTTTTAATCATTAGTCCTTTTTTTGCCCTGTTGTGTTTTTCCATTTGCTATGATCCTCATATTTTGTTTTCATTGAATTTGCTTTCCGTCGTTTTTTTCATCCACGATTCAAAAACACCTACAGCACATTTACTACACAAAATTCTACAGCCGGGGATCCGGTTTGATCATCGCATTCTCCTCGGACAATTTTACTCTAACCAATCAATACTTCAACAATGTAAGCAGGTCCATTAGCATAATTTTTACAACCAAGACTAGCACACACACACCAAGTATCATTATCGATTTGACTTTCCCTCAAAATCATTACACCACTTTTCTCTCTCTCTCTCTCTCTATCAGTCCATTTCCCATTTTTCTGTCTCCACAAAGTCCACAGATTTTTCTCCCCACAGAGCTTTCAGCCAATCGAATTCCCCCAAATTTTCAAAACCCAGAAATCTAGGGTTTTCGAGTCTCCGATTTCATCCCCATAGATTCTATTCGATTGGAGATTCGTGGTGCGGCTGGCGAGGAATGAGCTTTGATTGGTTCCTCTACTCGCTTCAATCGATCGACTTGTGAGTTGAATTGTGCTTATCTTTGTAGAATTCTCAAATTGGGGTTCATTGTTTGGATTTTGGTTTCGCTGTTGTTGATTTTGCTGGAATTGGATGATAATGTGGTGAACATAGCAGAGGAATGTGTTCTCTGAAGCTTGATCCTGGGAATTCTAGGGTTCGATATGTGATTCTTCGATTTTGCGGGTTTGGGTAATTTTGTTGTGTGATTATGCTAGGAAGTTGTGATGGGAAAGTGTGCTGGTTTTGCTAAGTTGATGTGTGTGATGATTTGTGGTTAGGGTTGGGGATGCGATGGTTTAGGCGGTTGCGAGATGTAGAGTGACGATGAGCCAGATGGAGGTGTCGACAGATAGGCAGCCCCTTGTTCCACTTGGGGCATTGATCGGTCGTGAGCTCAGGGGGGAGAAGGTTGAGAAACCGAAGATTACATACGGGCAAGCAGCGTTGGCGAAGAAAGGGGAGGACTATTTTCTGATCAAACCCGATTGTCAGAGAGTTTCTGGGGATCCTTCGACATCGTTTTCTGTTTTCGCAGTAATCTTTTGACTGACTCTTGTTCAAATTTTGTTATGGATATTTGGTTCGGATTATCTGTATATATGTTGGTTATGATGGAGATGGAGCTAATGTGTGGTATGTTCTTAGATATTTGATGGGCATAATGGAATGTCCGCCGCTGTATTTGCCAAGGAGAATTTGCTCAAGAACGTTTTGAGTATTATTCCGGAAGGTGCCACAAGAGAACAGTGGCTTCAAGCCCTTCCACAGGCTTTAGTAGCTGGGTTTGTAAAAACTGATAGTGATTTCCAGCAGAAAGGTGATTCTTTAGACTTGGTGTTTACTTTGGTACAGTTGTCCGGATTACCATCTAACTACCTTGGTATTGTGGCAGGTGAAACTTCTGGTACGACTGCCACTTTTGTAGTGATAGATGGGTGGACAGTGACTGTTGCATCGGTAGGTGATTCTCGATGCATATTGGATACACAAGGGGGTGTTGTTTCTCTGTTGACTGTTGATCACCGCCTGGAAGAGAATGAAGAAGAGAGGCAACGTGTTACAGCAAGTGGTGGTGAAGTAGGGAGGCAACTTTACCTGGGCAATGAGGTGAAACACCTGATCCTTTTTTTCTCGGGTGACTATTTATAAGGTGTAGCTTTATTTTCCTGTTTACTCTGTATCTATAATAAAAGTTCTGTCTCTGTGTTTATTTTGTAGTATGGTCCTCTTCGGTGTTGGCCTGGTGGGTTGTGCCTTTCCAGATCTATTGGTGATACCGATGTTGGGGAGTATATTGTCCCTGTTCCTCATGTTAAGCAAGTTAGAGTGAGTGCTAATACTTGATGCCCTGCAGGAGTTGATATTAGAGTTGTCATTAATGGCATGATTTATCTTGTGGTTTGCAGCTCTCTAGTGCTGGAGGAAGGCTTATAATTGCTTCCGATGGTATATGGGATGCCTTGTCAAATGATAATGCTGCAAAAACTTGCAGAGGCCTTCCTGCTGATCTTGCCGCAAAGCTTGTGGTTAAGGTGCTCAATTTGCTCAGGTTTCCGCCATGATTCATTCCTTCCTGTTCCAGATATTGTTTTGTTGATGTATTTAGTTTTTCTCGTCTGCAGGAAGCTTTGAGGTCCAGTGGCCTCCAGGACGATACTACCTGCTTAGTGGTAGACATTTTCCCATCTGTCCACCCAGTTTTACCTCCCACACCCACTAAGAAGAAGAATCCATTCAGTTCTATATTCTTCCGGAAAAAGGTCCCAAGTACCAAATCCTCTAAGCTTTCTGCTGTCGGGGCTGTGGAAGAATTGTTTGAAGAAGGATCTGCTATGCTCTCAGAAAGGTATGCCCTCACATATCTTATTATGATGTTGGCTTTTATCGTTGATTCTTTACTAAATGCCCTCCTTTGGTAACCAATGAGCAAGCTATTTCTCAGAGAGAGAGATAAGAACTTGAGGGGGAAAAACCTAAATTCTTCAAACATATAAAAAATCTCTTCAAATAGCCCTGAAATGTCCCCAAAACACTGAAAAACAAATGAAAAGGCTCAAAACGTCATAGGGGAAAAATCTTTAGTTTGTGAAAGATTAAATTATGAAGGACTGTCATACATTACTGGTTCGGTGGCAGGCTCTTCTGTCATAGCAATTAACAACCACCCATTCAATCCCGCCATATGCAGGCATCATAGCAATAAACAGATGATGAAAAAGACAGAAACGACTACGTGGGATCTTGTTCCCTGATTTTCCATCGTTATTTCTTGGTTGTGCTATCTTTCTTCTCTACGGTCGATTATGCAATTCAAATTGGCCTTATAGCATTGTATAGATGTCTCCTGATAGTTGATACCTTATATTTCCAGCGTCTCCAGATAATTAGTGTTGCTGTGCTCTATAGAAAGCATGTTGACTTCTGTTAAATAACATAGACGGTGATATAGGTGCCTGCAGATCCTTCTCAAAGCTAATTACTCTCTTCTCCCTTGGTTCTTCTGTTCTATCCCTTCTATTGGATGGATAGTGGAAAAGTTGACTGATAAGTCAGCCTTACTGTCACTCCGCAGAAACCATAGGCATTCTTCCATATCAGAAACGTGTGACTGTTGTCTGTATTAAACCTGACTGAACTTGAAAGAGAACGAACTGTGGAACTGATGTTTCAAGTTTCTTGTCTGTTGAGCATGCAATGGAGGTGATTACTCAATTTTGCACTCGGCACTAAAGTTTTGTTGATCTCCCTCTATCAAACTGCAGGCTGGGAAAGGACTTGGTTGTGAGCCCAGATTCTGGGATGTCAAGGTGTGTCATCTGCCAAGTGGATGAATCACCAACTGATGGATTAACCGTTATCTCGGGGCCTTTCCTTTGCGCAAACTGTCAAAGGAAGAAAGATGCCATGGAAGGAAAGAAGCCGATCCAATCCCAAGCATCCACGTGACGGTTAATTTGAAATCACAGATATTGGGATATCAATTATTCTCTCTGGATTGTGTTCATTCTCGTCAGTTCATGGTGTGTTAGTTAACGGCGTGACTCAGTGCTAGATGTGTTTTATGTGGAACTAGCAGAGCGAAAGTTGCACTAGGGGATGTGAAGATGGTTGAAAATGGTTTGTAATTGAGTGCAATTGACTGATAGAGAAAATGCCCTCCTTTGCCTTGTTAAAGGGTGTTTCCCTGCTAACAGCATTAAAATGTAAGTAATTGTCGATAGTCACATGATTTACGTGTATTGCTCTTTTACTTGCCCCGAGTAGTTATGATCAACTGGTTTGTTATTGCCGTTCTCCTTTGTTTCAAGCTTAACGGGCAAATCTACAGGACCGGGAAAAGTGACGTTAAGTTCATTTATGTTTTCAATTTTTCCATTCTCAAGTGTTGTTCATCACACGATCTCAATGCAATTATGCTTATAGTAAAATTCTACTGCAACCTATCTCCTAGGCGTAGCTTTCTCTACAGTTCAAAAACAACTGAAGATGAACATGTTGATTGCATGTACTCATCCAACATAACGGCTTCTTGTCTATATATAGAGCCATACTGATCAAATGATCCAGCAACGTCTTGGATGACAATGAGTATTGTCTGCGCTTCACATATATCGAATAAACAGGTATGGAACACATAATCCAGATGGACGTTCACCAGCAGGCAAACTTCAGAAGCAGGCATTCCATGAGATCAACAAAATAGGGAAGCTAATGTGAACAAAGGAAGAGAAGTTCCCGTCAAATAGTGTCCATCTCTTATCCTAGCAAACTAGATAAAAAATAAATATACAAAGTTAGACAACATTGAGCTTCGTTTTGTCTACATCTTTCAAGGATTCGAGATCAACCACAAGGTCATCTTCATCATGATCGGAGGCATCCTTCTCCTGAAGTTCCCGACCTATATTCAGCAGACGTAAGAGAAATCAATGAGAATCAGCGATAACTAGAATATCTTTCCTACATCTGAAGTGGATACTGATTATAGATCAAAAGGGACTCACTCAATTCCTCGAAGGAAATGCCATTGATTTTTTCTCCAGACTGTATAAGGCGAATCTTCCCTGAAGGATGATCATGGAAAACCAGAAAGAATATGAATCAAAGAAAGTCCGGCATAATTTTTTCCAAGAGACTCATTTTACAATGTCAGTGCTTCTGATTCAGAGATACACCAACAAACTCCGATGAACATCCACAAAACAACCTATGCAGCTAAAACACATAAAATTGGACTCTAAGAGTCTAAGCAAAGCAAAGAAGACGACATGAGATGTTCAGCAGTTGGCACTCTATGAAAGACAGTCTGAAGTGTTCTGTACACAAAAAAGATATCCATTTTGAAATTCTCATATAGAGCAATCTTTGTTCCAACTACAGAGAAAACTATTCTATGAATCCTTTCTAACTGCAAGCATTTCTGGGCACATGATCTCGAAAGGAGCTTGAGAAAAAGTTTTGAGAAACCGCTGTGGAAATAGACATCAAGGAATATAAATAAAATGAATAATCTGTACGGAGAACCTTCAAGCAAATATGGGCATACGCATCCATTGAACACACTATTATAATGCTGATTATGCACAAAATGAAAAATCGATCACATTCCATCAACATAGGGCAAGTTAAGGCAGACCAAAGGCCTGAAAAAAAATGAGATACTATTTGGTTTGACATTCTTTTTTCTATTTTTTATTTTTTGAATACAGAAATAGAACTCGTAAAACCTAAATGAGTTCTTAAGCTACCCTTATGACAGGACAAGGAACATGTTTAACAGGAAAGCAATAAGATTTCTATTTAACAGTGACATACCATCAAAACGGACACAGATTTCAGATAACTTGACAATTTCCCCCGAAATGCTCTTGTTGTAGACTCTAGTTTCAATGTCCCCCTCAACATAAACCGAAGAGCTGCAAATGAAGAGAGAATGCCTCAGATCTTAAGAAGAGATTTGATTTTGCAGTTAAAAGGAAAACTTGGAGTACATACTTCTTTATGAGTCTCTGCACACAATATTTTCCGAGGGGCTCATTATGCACAACAACACGATGCCACTGCGGTGGTCGTGACAAACCGTAATTAGCTTCCAATCTTTGGTCGAACATGCCTCCTGTTCCCACGTTAAAGATAGTCAATGTTTTGCCATTCCTTAAGAGCTTCTGCACAGGTGTTTGACCCACTTTGCCGCAGATGATTGCCTGAAAATCAAAGATCATAAAAACTTCACCACCATACATGAGCTTCAGTAAGATGCCACTTATCATAGAGAACATGTCATGAATTAGTAAATAACCGCCAATCTCAGTTCAACAAACAATATTGTCGGGCATTGCTCAATGGAATACCTAGTGCACATTGTTTTCATCAATTACCAAGTATAAAAACCAGTTCTTAGTTTTTTTTAATGGTAAAAAAAAACCAGTTCTTAGTCAAGGATGTTAGCCACCTCTAATTTCGAAATTCCATCATCTCACACAACCATAATGAAATTTGGCAACGATTTTCAAGTTAAATGCAATATGAAGAAATATTATCGAACTTGGGCTCTACGGTATCCATGAAGCCTGATGATACACCTTCCCTTGCAGCGACAACACCTCAATGCAATAAATTGCAGTATCTAGCAAAGGACTAAACTCAGATACCTTATGCACACCCCTGAAGTTCCAACCCTTTCTAGGATCCACCCCTTGTGGGACGAATTCTCGCTTCTGAGAAGCGAAACCATCACCGACGTCTTCAGCATCACTCTTCTTGTCATCCACAATGTCATCAGCGAAGGATAGGGTCGACTGACACAGCTTGGAGTTCCTTTGAACACCAGCAGCTGAAAAACAACATAAAAAATAGTCATCTATCAGAAACTAAACAAACCAGAATTCCCAATTCGACAATAACGTTTTCGCCATAAATCAGAGAATGCCCACCAACTGTTCGACAGAATTCCTCCGAGTAAATAAATGGATTGTAAATCACCCAAAATTGAATTTTGAGCGAAACCCACAATACCCAAATGCAAATCATACGCAACTGAACAAGAAATGTGCGAAAATAATAAATAGATCGAGGACGATTCGAGAATTTGCTACGGTAAATGGCTGCTATGTCAAAAGAAATAATTAATGAGTGATAGTGAGAGGGAGAAACCAAGATGGATTCTGGATCTTGAGGAGCCGGTGAAATTTTTGATGAATTTCGCTACGATTGAGTTCATGGTGTCGATCAGCGATGAGAGTTGAAATGTGTTGAATTCGAAGCGGAGGAGAAGATTTCCTCTTTCAAGGGTTTTACAAGGGTTTTCTTTCCTCACAGACTTATATTCATAAGTATATCGGATCCGCTCTTCGGGGTTACTATATTACCATAAGTATTGTCTCAAAACTCTGGGCCAGATAAGAGCCGATGCCCACCTTATTCCATTCAAACTTTAGAGACTACACGGTAATGAGTTGAAGTGCTACATCACAGCGCACATGAGCTTTATAAGGAATCAGAGCAAACCCAATAACTTTGACTGCTTATTCGACCAAAAGATTCATCATAAGCATACACGACCACTCGCGCAAAATGCAAAATAGATGAACCAATTGAGTACTGCCAACGATTGAAGTTCATCACTTGAATGAAAAGGAAACCAAGTATAATCTCAATATCCTCTAGTAAACATACAACATCCAAGATGCAACAACAAGACTAGATAAATGGGACACAAATAAAAGCTTGAGGCCATGATCAAGCTGCTCAGACTAGGCGAAATTCTGCCAAGGATGCCATTTGCCCAGGTACGATCCACGAATTCTGCAGCAAGAAACACAAGATCGATAAAGAAGTAAACAATACACCATTTCTGTGCAAAATGTCAAATCCATAAGAAAATTTCAATGACTAATAGACTAGTAAGTGGAAGAGAACCAAGTCCAATAGGTTGAGCTAAATTTGCATATTTAAAATATGGATATGGCTATTGGTCCAAAGTTATAATTTACATATGAATAGTATGAAAATGTTAAAATATGACTATTGTACTCCAATTGTGATATGCTAAATTTAAGCATTTTATTTTTCCCTCCATTTTGTTTGCATGTTCTCCGTTCCATCCAAACCATTGATGACGTGTCAAAAATAACAAAACCATTTTCATTGTTAAATATGGCCATCCAAATGGCCAAAGTCAAAATATAGCAAGAAAAATGAACACCATTGGAGTTTCTATTTGATAGGCAAACGCATAGTGCATTGGACTTGCTTACACAGAAAACGTTACAAGGAGAGCCGATGATAGCTTACATATTTTGTTGAAGGCCACAATGTCACAGCTCTGGACATACTCGTTGATGGGCTCCTCCGTCAGATGCTCTTCGATCAGAGAGTCCACGGAGACCAAATCATCAACAATGGTAAGCATAATCTGCAATTTCTTGATACCGTACCCAACAGGCACCAGCTTCGCTGTTCCAGAAACATTCAGATTAGATAGTTTCCCATGGAAGGGAAAAAGGAACACAGCTATAGTTTAAAGAAATTCAGTATAGTTCACAAGATCACTTACATGCCCCCCAGAACAATCCCTCCATCTGAACACTTCGAACTGCTTCCTCGAGCTTTTTCATGTCAGTTTCATCATCCCACGGCTTCACATCCAACAAGACTGATGACTTACCAGCTGATACATGAACACACCAACCATGAACACATCAAAATTTCATTCAAAAAAATTAACACGATTGTGCCATTGGACGTAGTTAGTCTACCCTCTACTACTAGCCCTTTTTAAGAACAGATTCCCAATAAGAAACCATCCTACTAACTTTAAAGCATCAGAAGATACATGCAACATATGTAACCAATTGCTAACAGAAAGGCAAATAACAGCGATTTTGTACGTGGAAAAGGAAGTTAGCAGTTAGCTCCAATCACAAAATATGCAACACACTTACACTCTTTCTTCTTTCCAGACGCCTTAAGAGCAGCAGCACGTTCCTCTGCAGCCTTCTTCTCCTCTTCCGTCTCTTCACCAAAAAGATCCACATCGTCGTCGTCGTCATCAGCGTCAGCAGCCTGAATCAAATTGGCAATGATTAGACCTCGACATAAGAAAAAGCAAAGGTATCTAGCATCAAATTGTTGATCAAGGTACTAAACTCCACCTTGGTGTCGGAGACTGGAGGAGTAGCAACAGCCTCCTCAGCCACCACGGCGGAGCTCTCTACAGTAACACCAGCCCCTTCTTCAGAAACACCGCTGCAAGAAAAATACATGGCCAACAATGAACACATCCCTCGAACAAACCATCAAAAAGTAAAATTCATAAACGATAACAATCCACCAATAGAACTTACGAGATCCTGAGCAAAGCATCAATGTGAGAGTACCAACGCCAGACATTAACGAACTCCGGTGAAGGACGTTTAGGAATCGCAGCATATACCGTTAGGTCATCCTTAGATGCCTGATACCTAAAATTCAACAAAGAAGCACATAAAACTAAATCTCACAATACAATACAATACAATACAACACCAACACAACAATCCCTGATCAGATAAGAAACCAATCTCGACTCACCCAGTGATGTAACTCCTAGTTAGGAGAAACTCATCGAGCTTTTTGAGACCAACGTCAGATCCCAGGTTGCTGAAAACAACAGCCATTGCTGCAAACACAAAGATTCCTGCAAAACCCACAAATCAAATCAACAAAGCCCCCCAAAACCTTAAGTTCTCATCAAAAAACCATCATTTTCGAGAGATTTTATACTCCTAAAACACCATATCATAGACTTGGTTCTATCGAAGCTGCCTCTTCTTTGCTTGGCCTTGGTAACTCCAGCAAGATAAAATTCAATCTAGGAACCTTAAAATTAGAGTAAATGTTAACGTACAGACAGGTTGCAAACCCTCCTTACTCGATTGGGATTGTAGCTCATGACTTCGTTTTCCTTGATACACCAAATAGAACTTTGCACAACTCTAGTTCTTGCTAGGCTATGGACAAACTTTACACATGCAAGCCATTTGCAACACGATTTCTGCTTCCAGATCATTGCTTTATGATTATGTCAATCCCACAAATCGCAAACAAATTGTCTCCTCCTACAAATCATATCATCCAGCCCTTCACTTTCCCCCTATAGATCAATACTTTCGATTTTCCTTTTCGATCTCATCAATTTAATTTCTGCATTGTCGAATCTATTTTCATTCCAGGAAAACTGCTTATCTCCTCCTTTTAAGCTTTTCCTCAATTGAGGACACTCCATCCTGTTGATCTCCGACCATTTAAACCCAACAATCTCTTCTTTTTTTTCTTTTTTTGAAATAAAGAGCAGTAGCCAAGATTATTAAACAGCCGATTTTTCTACAATCCTTCATGTAAGGAAAAGCAGCTGGCCATCCCGTGCTTCTCTTGCAACCTCTTAAAATTCGGTCTTTTTCCAGCCTCATAAATTCCTCAATTATCATCACTGAAGAATACAATTGTTTCCTAAGAATCCCCTCACACATATCTTTTACAATACTTTTCTTCTCTAAAGTTATCCATGTCATACCGCTTAGATTGAGTTGTTAGCCTTTTCAGATCACAAATATCATGTACAAGCTCTTATTTTCCTCTCTATATTTCTCCATGACACATGCCAATATGAAAATAGCTTTATTGTTCTATTCTCAATCTTCACAAAAAAAAAAAAATACGAATGGTTGTCAATCACCTCAACCTACTTTCTTTATCTCTTTTCCATAACTTTCTGCCATAATTTTATAAAATTTTATACATATTACTCTATTGTTATCTAAGTGAATCTAGTTTCTCTTTCTCGATTTCTACTCATGACTAAAAATCGGATTAGAAACATTTGTCAACGACCAACTCCCTCATTCCTAGGACGCTTTCTAATTCCAACTAAAATTTATTCTAAACTACACACAAACAACAATTTAGCTACTCTCATCGTGGACAAGTGAGTAAAAGGTTAGATGTACGCAGTCTTACATCTGTTCAAAACAGCGTTAAGACTGATTTCAGATCTTAGAATTCTTTTTGAACTCATATGATAATGATGATCCCTAAAAATCACAAATTGATCGATTATATCATAAAACCTCGGCTAAAAATCGAAACTTTATGATTTTAGCATGAATCAAAGACGCTTGAATTTGATCAAGCAATCCAAAATCAATCAAAATTCAAGCAATTCCAACCGAATTATGAAAAAATCATTAGATAATAGGAAGAACCTGGATTTGAATGAGGGCTGAGCAGCTGTTTGGAGACTGTGAATTGGGAATTGGAGGAGCAGCTAGGGCTTTTCCGAGGCACGGGTTATCGAAAGGCTATTCGCATATTCGTTTTAGCAGTTTAGATGGGCTGGGCTTTTTCAGGGCCCAGGTAACGGACCGGGAGCCGACTGACCTGTGAGATTTTATTTTTTATTTTATTTTCTTGGGATTCATAGCATAGCAATGTTTATATGACTGGAATTTGTGTAGAACTTTTGCTGGGTCGAAGGTAGTTGAAAAACATTAGAAGTTTTGGGAGCAGTATTTTTTATCAAGCCAATCACACTGTACTCATTTATTTATTATGATTTTTGTTACAAGTAATAGTAATTGTAACCGATATTTGGTCATTGTTAAAAATTAATTTTTTTAAGATATCAATCTATATATTATATTAATTCAAGTAACGATATCATGATATGTCATATTATGTCACCATGACATCCACGTCATTACACACAATAAATATCACGTCATCTGTCACATTATTACACATCTATATATCTATCTATAAATATTTTAAATTCAGAAAGTCATCCCATGATATGCAATTCCATGAGATATCATGATAAGTCATATTTATATTAATTCAAGTAACGATATCATGATATGTCATATTATGTCACCATGACATCCACGTCATTACACACAATAAATATCATGTCATCTGTCACATTATTACACATCTATATATCTATCTATAAATATTTTAAATTCAGAGAGTCATCCCATGATATGCAATTCCATTAGATATCATGATAAGTCATCCTATATTAATATCTATATATCAATCAATTCAATTATTACGATGTTGAAATACCATCAAATGACTCATGCACTGGTGTAGGGGAAGTGTTATTATTTAAGAAAATAAATTATCTCACAATTTTTGGGTCTTTACGTCAGGAGAAAGATGAGCGTTTTTGTTGGAAGACAGTAGATCTTTGACCAATGTTGGCATCTGGAAGAGGAGGTTGGAAGGTGACATTAAATCGTTCTCGATATGTGATCATTGTATCCCCCGACTGCCGACAAAGTTAACAAAAGTGTCCTCCCCGTCGCCAACCCAGTAGAGGATCTGGAAAAGATCCTTGCGTGGAGTGGGAAGCAATCCACTTTGCTTTTGTGACTGTGAAGACGAGGTGATTGATAATGGATTTTACGTACCCAGCATAAGATACAAAAGCAACGGCAGGTGTTTCCGAAGTACGAATATCCAAATGTGTTTCATGGGCCAACAAAAAGTGCGTGAAGAGCTTCACAGGACAATGCATTCACTTGCGTCTGAACAAAATTTGATGTTGCTAAATCTTTAAAATCATCACCTAGTCTACGGAAAAGATGAGTGTCATACTCGTTGTCTGAGATTGTCTCTCCGATTGCAGAAAGTTGGTCAAGTATGGAGTTTGCCTGATGTATATATTCGTTAACACTTCGGTTATCCTTTTGTGTGGTTTGAAGTTGCAGACGAAGAGCGATAGCACGGACAGTGAACTGTGTAGGATAAGAGGATGCAAGATAAGAACAGGCGCCAGCAGCATTTTTCTGCTTCGTCAATTGAGTGACTACTGAATTTGTAGAAGATGCTAGAATCCAAGCCAAGGCAGTCTGGTCACATATAGCCATGACCTATATTCTGTATTAGGATTCTTTGAACCATCAGGATCAATTAGTTCAGGTGAAGGAGTTTTTTCCGTTCCATCTACAATGGAAATCAATTGAGCAACAACAAAGAAAGGTATAATTCTGTTTTTCCAAACCACATAATTATTTTCATCAAGACGTTTTCCCATGGGTGGGAGCAATAAAAGATGAGAAGGTAGGATATGTGGGGTTTGTCACACTTAGGTTGGTGGATTCATTTGGTACTGGGCTGGTGGTAGCAAAAGTGGACGAAGTTGTGATGTTAATCGGGATGGGGCTTTGTGATGCTGGTGTTGCCATGATTGTGTGATGGCTCTGATAACAAGTTTGAAAAAGAGAAGAAGATATTAAAAGATTCTGATAACAATACTTCTTCGATAGTATACAAATAGTTAAATAATACTATTTATACAAAAAAATCTAACAGAGGAGTAAGTAAGAAAATACATAATCTGTTACAACAACTTATCCACATCTTACTATTATGCATATTTTGTAGGAGTCGCCCCTAAGAAACTTGGACCAGTTCTATACAGCACGGTTTAGAATTAGATCGAGTGTCTAACATAAATCCCAAGTGTGAAACAACGTCGTTCAGATATATGTCTTTATATCAGATTGTAAAAGAGCAATACACGTATGAATCCTTCCAAAGTGATACCATTCTGACGATCAGACTCCAAACAATTGCATGCTTGTTTCTTTGTCTGCCGGAAATGGTGGTCCAGCATATGCTACCTTACACAATGGGATTCCCTGGGTCTTGACGGTGATTGTGGGTTTGTATTGAACCAAAGACGCACTGCATCTTCCCATGGAAAACCATGCACCTTCTTATGGAAAACACGTCCATGTACGTTCGTTCATTAGACTTCGAGAAAAGATTTAATTTAGAAATTAATTTGTTTGTGATTTTATTTTGAAAATTTTGTTTATAAAAAAACCCAATTAAAAAAAACATGTCAGAAGTTGAATCGATTTGATTTATACCTCCCATCTCATATTTATTGAAACCTTTTGACCCGATACAGGAATCTATGCGACTGTTGAATTTGTATGAATTTTAATAAAGAAAGAATATTTTTTGATGATAGTGAAATTTACTAGAAGAAATAATGAATGTTACGAATGTACCGTAACAGATCAAATTGATTTGTAATTTTTTTATGTTAAAAGATTATAAAAAACAAAAGGTTGTAATTTTTTTCAAACTGATCAAATTTAAAAAATATTACGGTTTATATGAGATAGAGGAAATTTTTTTTTTTTTTTTGATTTTTTTGATTTAGTTACTTGTTAACTTAATGGGAAAGGTATACAGTTGCGATTTTGCATTAGATATGTAGTCACCTGGCTCTCGTCAGCAGGAGGAACAGATTTTGCTATCAAGGAACACCGGCTTTGAGAAGGGATGGCAAGTGTAACACCGGATTCACGGCTGGACTCATCGCGTATTTCCTTTTCTCCGGTTCCTTCTGTCCATAGACATCAACAAGAGATGGTCAACAATTGAAACAAATATAGCATACATTTAACAAAGAGGTCAACGAATTGCTAACCTTCGAAGCTCCTACACTCCTTTGCACGCTGAGGAAGTTCCAGTCATCCTGTGTAACTGGGAAAAAAGAGGGGGTACTGGATCTAGCATACAATCAGATCCAGGAACATATAGCCTAAAAACCAGAAACCTAGTGTGACATGCCGCTGGTGATAATCGAACCGCATGCAGGATGCATTGGTGATGCCGATTCACAACCACGCATGTCGGTTAACAATTTGCACCCAGTTTCCTGGAACCAATGCTCAAATATTGCAGCTGGCATCCCCGGATAACCTAGATTACTTATTATGTGACTATTTGACAGAAAAGAGAACACAGAAAGATTCAAGCGAGGGTAGCACAGAACAAATGAATATTTTCGATTGAATGAGCCATTCATTATACATGTTTCTACTGATTTACAATCGGCAAATTATTTCTATTCAGAGCCTATAAATAGAATGAAGTTACTATGGAATGCCCATAGCAAGAGGAGTAAAAGAATTGAAGCTAACTTCTAAAGCTACCTATGTACCTCACTTGGACCCCCTCGCATTCCATAGACACCTTTCTATTTCCACACTATAGTATATCTAACTATACACAAAACTGAAAGGGGAACATAACGGCTGTGCCTAATCGATACCCTTCAATAAAATACTTCACGAGATGCATAGAACTCTCCCTCGTGGAACATAGGCCTCAAATCTTCTTCTCGCATGAACTCCAAAGGGAAGCAAACAAGGAAGCCTTTTACTGACTTTAACCTATCCATTGGATCTGTCGAAAATACCTTGCCATTTTCTTGAGTTTCTAGAACCTTCGGAGCCACTCCTAAATCAATGGTTGTGTACCCATTTTTCTCTCTCGACTGGGACATCTTCTGTCTAAAGGTCGCCCTGTATAGGTTGGATTATATGTCATTTGAGGAAGAACCAACTCTAAGGTTGAACAAATGAGTGCTACAAGTTTAAAGTAATAACTATACCTTGAATGTATTTGGTCATTGGGAACGCACGCAAACACATCTTGGTAGATCAAGGTATTTTCCTGGAGGGTTTTAAACCATGGAGAAGGAGAAAATATGAGAAAATATTGAGGCTGAAGGATGTCTTCTCTCCTCTATTTCATATGGAACATTTGTGAAGTTGATATTTCTTTATCACCCAAAAATAAATGAAGTTAACGATTTCAAATTTATAGAAATGGAGCATGAGAAGAGTGAACTGTCACATACCATAGCAGTTTTCATCCACAGATCCTTATATGTTTTGTCAGCAACAGGATCATGGATCCGACATATCTGAGAAACAGAGAAAGTGAGACCAGAGTGTTACAAGAATTGAACTAATTAGTGTGTGAAGTGTTAAACGAAGGACTGATCAAAGTGAAATGTAGCACAAGCGTAACTTACATCTTCAGCACACAGGCCAAGGTGCTCAGACCATAGAGAAAGACGAAGCGCATAAGAGAACTTTCCAGCACTCCAAGGTTTCCCGTTCATTGATGAATCAACATACTCTCTATCTTCAATCACCACCCCGATCTAAGACAGGGAAAGTCTCATTAAATGAAAAAACAAAAAATTGGAAGTTTCCCCATAGTTTTCATATTCAATCCCATATAGATTTAGGAGTAGTGATTAACTTACAACAGCAGTTCAGCAATAAAAACAACCTAAAAGAGACTCCAAACAAAATTTTATTTTTCAAAGAAGGTAATGTACCCTCTTCATGATACTATGATAGAAATTTAGAGTTTAATACCTCAGAGTCTCTGGATCCGAGCAGGCTCCTGTCATTGATATTGGCAGATCCAATCAACGCTATCCGGTCATCAACTATCATCAATTTGCTGTGCACATAGACCTTGCAAGAGAATCACCATGCATATAAGACCCAAAGATCTATGGCCATGCATCATTTAAAATTTGAACTGTGGCACCAAGGATACACTATCACGCATGTAGACTACACACAGTGCTTTAGCTTCATGGCAAATATGCATCACAAAAGAGCTATGTATAAAAGATGCATTTGCTTCAATTGATGATGCTTTGGAAAATTGTCGAGCATTTCAATATATTTTCTTCAATTGAACGATAAGTAGTAAGATCATTTGTAACAGTTTTCCTATCTTTATCTTTATTATACGGTGCTATAATGTCATTCTTTCTCTTTAAGGATTTAGTTTTTTAACTCAGTTACCCAACAATTTACTATATTAATTTTCTAAATTAGTATTTTATATTTTATAATTATTCTTACATTTATTTTCATATTTAATATTCCAATATTACTATTTCAAATACTCTCCTACAATGCTATATAAGAAATGAACACAAAGAGAAAACCCAGAAACAATGAAAACTTAAAATCTGGAGTTTTTTTTTATAACATCTACAGTTTTTATTTTATAAAATTTGGAGTTCAATAATTATTATAATAATTCAAATTAATTAGTACTAGCAATTGTTGCCTTGTTGTTCACAGAACCC
The DNA here is from genome assembly GCA_001925005.1 of Drosera capensis. NCBI lineage: Eukaryota > Viridiplantae > Streptophyta > Magnoliopsida > Caryophyllales > Droseraceae > Drosera > Drosera capensis. Next base: position 24,580 of record LIEC01009179.1, on the reverse strand, counting down.
ACATAATTCAGCCACAAAATTCAAACAGAGGATGAGGACACCAATAATTTGGTGATGTGTCGATGAGAAAGTGATGTGAGGAATGCCTTTTGGCTCCCGAGAAGTGGAGAATGAAAAGGATATAGGGATGGCTCTGGGGAGAGGGATAAAGATAAGGAAACCATTGGAAGAGTGTTTTGTGAACACATTCTCTAAAAATCAAGGTAGAGAATGGGATAAAGAATCCATTGCAAGTGCTCTAAGGGCTAGTAGTTGCTTCCCCAGAAGTAACAGAATCTGACTCAAAGTTAAACATTTCCAACTTTTCAGTAAGCTGTGTTTTTGCTATAGATTCACAAAATACCTTTCTACTATAAAGAAGTCGGCTGCTTCATGGAAATCTATGAGAAAAGAGTATTCCAGCATTCAATCAAAGAAAGAAGCTTAAAGAAATAGAGTACCTGGCTGGTGACTCGAGGGCCACTTTCAACGAGTCTACCATGTGCTCGGAGGCCATAGAATGAAATGTACTCAAATGTCTTAGGACCAATCGCTGCATTAAGACTGTGCAATATCGAGTTTTCTCCTCTGCAAATGGTTTGATACTGCCAATGCATTATCGCTCTCACTGTAGCTGCACCACCATCATCCATGCCACCCTGTATTGAGAATGATATCAAACCTTTGAGGGGCAAACACTATTTTTCATTCCCATACTTGAAAGATAATAAAAATGGTAAGCACCTGGAACCCGGGTATTAACGGCAAGACGATTATAACTCTAAAGCATTTCTTCTCTTTGTGCGCTTTTAGTATTCGGTTAAAGAGAGCTTCCAACACACGGTTCTGTATGATGGCATCTCCTTTAAGACCAGAGATGAAAAATTGGTTCTGGGAAGGAGTTCATAACAGAAGACATAAGATAACTTGGGTTACACGCCGTGGCACACACGTGCAGACAATAAAAGAGAGAATTGAAGCACTGTGAATGCTTCAATAGTGGTAGGAAATTCTCAGGATCAGAGTTTCTCACCTCGATATAGATGAAGTGTTCTGCCCTTTCAATAAGTGAACAGTAAGCTCTGTGAATGCTTTCTTCGGCTTGATTAGTTCCCGCTGACCACTGGCTTACACTTCTGACAATCTATGCAGTAACCTCAAGTTAATAAACATCAAAAGGGATCATATCGACATCTCTTGTCCACGCCACCACATGAGCAGGAGACCTCATTTAAGCGTTCAGTCACATTAGAGTGCCTCAAAAAGGAAAAAACATTTAGGCCTTTCTGCAAAGGTCCTTGAAGGGGGTAGGTACTAGCAAGTGCAAGAGGATGATGATCAAGCACTAAAGGCAGGATGTATTAAAAGGGTGCCCTTGATTTTTCAGACTACTCATGCTTATGCTTTGGCATCAAGCACTGAAAAATGAAAAATCCCATCCAGTCACACAAGCCAAAAATACCTGACAGTTACACGAGGTGCGTGGACCAACTTGGGCAGTTTCATCAACATGAGCATCTTGATAACCTCTTTCTTGAGATTCCCACCACTCAACTGAACTCAGTTCATGTGAATGAGTCATTTGGCTGGAAGTTTCACTGGTTTCAAGGCCTGGAATCAGTAGATCATCTCCATGATCTTCCATGTGGAGATCCTCACCCTTGGGTTTAACAGTTGACTGATGAGGTAACAATGTTTCACTTGCCGCAATTGGTTGCACGAGATCATGACTCTTCATCTGACCATCTAATTCATCATCAACATTAATCACCTGAGAATCCAGAGGCAAAAGCAAAGGAATATTTTCTGATGGTGACCGTGAGGAAACAGTGTCATGTTTATTAAGGTTCTTTTTCTGCTCCATCTTGTCACCAGAAATGTTGATCGCCTCACTTCTGCCCATGTAGTGGGGAATAACCATATGATGATGAGGCATGAGCAATGGAATTGCTTCTTGATTAGGGGCCTTGCTTCTCTGGCAGAAAATAATTAAATCACAACGGGGAATATGTTGTGGGAGAAAGCTGAAATAGGAATGGACTAGAAAAAGAGAAAAACCTTTGCATGGTTCCATCGTTGTACAAAGTGCCTTGCAACGTCACGGCAGGGTGGTCCCCAAAGAGCACAATGAACATCATGCCATGGCATTCGAGGATACCTTTTACGGTCCAGCTCATCTTTCATCATGTCCTCCCAAGAATTCGGTTCGGACTCTCTGCTCAAATCAAAACAAAGAGTTCGAAAATCACACCTCAACATTTAGACATTATATCCATCCTATACTACAAATTTAGTTGAACATATATAATTCACCAGCCTACACGACTTATATCATCTTCAGATATAAAGTACTCTATACAAAGAGAATTTGCGCTTCTAACTATTAACTAATAAAGCTTGAAGTTATAACAGTCAAACATATAAATAATTCTGGTTCTATCTAGTTCTGGAAACGACTGATTCGGAAAATAAACAGACCTTGGATTGTAATAATCCTTTCCAGGCCAAATAAGACAGGAAGAGTCTTCCACTTTGTGCTCAACTGTATCATAACGGCCAAAGCATAAATCAAGTCCACCAATGAAGCATATCCGATGATCAACAATGACAATCTTTTCATGATGTGACCTGCATTCAAGCAGATCACAAAATTAAGCATCGAAAGTGAGACTATTTAAGATAAGAAATCCATGACAGAAAATAACGTATTAACAGATCTTTTCTATTTATTTATTTATTTTCCTTCTTTTCAGCTAGTTTGCCAGCAGAACGTTGAATTGAGTATATACCAGTAGTAAACACCAGTAGTCAAATGGTCTGGATATCGCATAACTCTCACATTCTCATGAATAAGGAGCCTTCGCTTACTGTACGAGCTGTTGATTTTTAAAGCTATAGAAACTTCCTTATAGAGAAGAATGTATATCTGCAAAAAGGGGGGGAAAACCAGTCACCTTTACAACTGAATGGTATTATCAATGGTCAAATAACACCAAAAAAGGTTAAATAAAAGCCAACATCTGCATCAAGCATTGTGGACAATGTCATTCAGAACAACCATCTTAGACCCTTTCAGATATTACAGGCAGGTTCTATATGTGGTCTATCTTTCACATTTAGAATGAGAAATGCCTCAATAAAACACAGCATAAAGCTACCAATAGCTTATGGGGTTAATTCATTGATTTGTGATAGAGGTTATAATGCATATATCCACAAATGTTCATATATGAAATGGATATTAATATGAAAAAACGTGGCAGCAAATGGTATACCAAGAGCAACTCCTGACATATCCAGAACACCCATGCTGCACTTCAAGAGCAACTTTGGACATGTCTATACCAAACCACTAAAGAAGTATCAAAAGTTACTAGGGATATATCATATATCATTTATGTAGCAAATTTGTAATATTTTGTTGTTTCATGTGATACCAAATGAACGAAATTCATCTCTATTTTCCCACCTGAACCCCTTCCTTGGCTTTTGATTCAAGTAAAGCATCAAGGCGGGAGGAGCTATGATCTTGAAATGGACGTCTCAGGTACAGTTCTGGACAAAGCCACCAGCCAGTAATAAGTATCTGCACGCAACTTCATGATGTCAATATACCAACATTAACCACCCCAAGCAGATAGCAACTCGGTAAAAGCTAACCTCAGACTTTGCCTTCTCGAGAGCTGAAGCAATGGCATCAAAGGCTGCTTGCCCATCTATGAACCATTGAGCTTCACTGCCATCTTCAGTCGAACCCCTTGGCGCAGCAAAAGAGCCATATCGATGGGGATGACACCAACCTTCAGGAGGCTTCTGTACGGAATCATTAATTGAACAAACCCAATCCTTGACTTTGCTGCTGCTTGAGGTTCTCAACCTTATGCTCCGGTTCCCACAAGAGACCTTGTGAAATTTACAACATATAAGCCTGACTCATTTGACAATTGAAAAGCCACATGGAATTTCTCCATGCAAACAAATTGTAAGATCTACAGAAGCAGTGACAGCGAATAAGCAGATTATACACATTTGTCTGCACATTCCAAGATTGAAAAGCTCAACAGATAGGAATTCACAATATAGAATTCTACAACCGCTAACCACTCCCTGAGGTGGGAAAGGCAAATTCAAATTGATTGGGCAAATGACAGAAACTACTCTTCGAAAGTGTTCGATAGAGAGATAGAGAGGTAAGCAGATTGTACCCTGAATGTACACCATAAAGGATTATGCTCCTTTAGCTCCTGAGCGAGTAGAACCTTTTCTTCACTGGTTTTGTGAGAAAATGGCAGTATATCAAAGATAATAATGTCCAAGAGCTCGGTATCGAGAGGATCTTCGAGGAAAGCCATAAACCCAGGCTTGAGTACAGCCCAAACCTGTAAAAAAAAATGCGTTTTAGTTATAGAGAGAGAAATGACATGGGGGCACATTGAATACTGTGAATTAGGATCTATATTTAGATACAACATTAATAAAATAGACCATATAATTGACAAGAGGACAACAAAAGATCTGATCATCAACCATTGTCATCAGATTGAGGAGGCGAATAAATCATCCAGGAGAGTTACTCCCAGATGAAAATAGGAACACAGGCCATAACATTTGTTACCTTTTGCCAGTTGTAATTGCAAAACCGTGGACAAGGCAAGCACTCTGCATCGTCTTTTCTGGAAATTCTAGGTAGATGTTTCACCAGCAAATAGTCTTCCTTCAGCTTTGGACCATACTCTTGCTCGAATGATAGCTTAGAGACCTTCAGAAATTTGCATGCCTACAGTAAAAAAATCCACTCACTATAAATCCTTCCTTGGCAGGCAATGAATGCAAGATACTAAATTTTCCTGAAAATGAGATTATAAATAAAATAGGAACGGAATGCAAAAATCTTTACAGACTATAATTCCCACCTCAAGTCGATGAAGTGTTGCAGGCATCCATTCAAAAATCAATAAATGGAATTGGCCTTCCTATTTTTGCTCAAAAAGGCCATAGTTTTTTGTTTTGACAAATATGATACTCCATTTGATACTACATCAAATTGGGCCCTCCTTTATTTCCTTCCTAATGTAGAACAAATTGTGATTCGAGGAGTCTTATACAGTAATAAACAACAAGGGCACGGTTGCTTCAGATTAAAGACACAGGGAGGTTCAGGGAGATGCAGAAACTTCCAACTTCAGCCTAGTATGACGAGAATTCATGTCCTCCTCGATTGATAAACAATAATTATCTTGCCGGAGGTCTAGTACCATAGGATGCTGGAGACAGATTCTAACCTCTCGAGAATTAACTATGTCCAAGTTACCAAGAAAATGATTCAGGTACCCTTGCATTGCAACTTTTGCTTTGTCTGCAACAGTCTGTTGCCCACCCAGAGACGGTCTGATGATTGGCAGAGCAGCACTAGATGGAACGCATCTGTAGAAAAAGTGAGCCACAGCATGAAATAGTTGTAGGTATGACCATTTCTAAGCCACTTCAACTGCACACACTCGATAAATACCTGTGCCTTGAACTCCTGTCATGAGGAAAATGCAAGACCTCATCATCAGAGTCATCGCCTTGATGCATAACACCTGTATGATCTCCTATTCCTATGTACTGAAGCCATTCTTTAACCTGAAAAATCCAGAATGAATGATGCAATAATTACTGTAGATGTAGATAGGCAAAGTGTGACAATTTTTTAAAATCTGATAAGGGACTACTTATAATTTGCTATTGATAACATGACAACCGAATAATAAACGTAGTCACTAAGTGAAAATTTTCATAGTTGCAAATATGCGAGGTAATGATGATTGACATTTCTTAGAAGACACATGAACCTGCTCTTGTTTCTCCTGAAACTCCTCAACAATTGCACGCTTCTTCAAAGCAAGGTGTAAATAGATAACCTGTGAAGCTTTCTTCAGCAAGCGCCACTTGAACTGTGGAAGAGTTAACGAACTACAGTTAGCTTTCCGTATTGATACTTTGACAAATAGAGAGGGAATTCAGCGAATAAAATGTGATGCATAGAAGGACAGTAACCATCCGGTTCACATCTCAAGAGAACTCTTCAAGACATACAGGTTATACAGTCTAGGACAAATCTGTCGATATTCTGCATCTGATTGTGCCTACAACTATTAGTGAAGCTCAAAGAAAAGCTTCCATGAACATCATCAATGACTAAGATCTTTGATTCGCGTTAACGAACAACAGCTTCATACAAGAAAATCTTTCTAAAAGACATTATATTCACAAACTAAGTAGCAACGCAACTCTCCTAACATAAGTTAACAATTAATGAACTCGTTGGCGTAACTCTGACCCCTCAACGAGATATGGCATCCACTTCACTAACTCCTGAGTTATTCATTCTATAGAAACCTCCGACATGTTATTGCTTTAGGGATCGATCTTGGAATCTCTATGCCTTTCTTGCAACATCAAACACTCCTGAAATGTCAACTCATTTCATACACAATTTTATCTAGAACACTCCACATTAGTACACGCTACGCTTCACATAGCATAATTTATGTGAAAGTTTCCTTGCAAATCATACTACAATATGTCATCAATGATAAGCCGAAATTGGCCGTTTAAGACATCCAGCAACTACACTAACATCCGAAAAATGCAACAAACGCAATCACCATACAACGAAATACACAATCGATCATTCAATCAAACAAACAACAATATGAAAGCAACTAGAAAACGATCTCATCGAAATGGAATGCACATATATATAAACCGAAACACAGAACAAAAGAACAAGTAATGGTATCGTCCCCATACCTGCCTATACTGAACTTCAATCACATACGACAACAACAACGGAGTAATGTCACCAACATCCGGTCTCGAAACCGAGACGATCGTCGCCATCGGAAGCTCCTCGAACACGCTCGCGCCCAAACCAGCCGCATCGCAACTCAACCGAAATGACGACCTCGAAGACGACAATGCGGCAGGCTTGTGCGATCGCTCGGTTCCGGCGGCGAGGGACTTCTCCGTCGACATCGACGACGAAGAGAGAATGGGATGGAGATTGAGATGAAACGTTGCGTTTTGGGGATTGGAGGGGTAGGGTTTGTGATGATGCGATGTGGTTTGGGGTTTTGTAGATTTGGCATGTCGATGAAGGGAAGATTTTGGGGAGTTGCTTGTGTGTGTGAGAGAGAGGAAGAGAAAGCAATGGGTTTGACGTTTTGAAGAGGAGAGGGAGAGGACAGACCAGAATAAAATTCTTATAATTTATCATCCGATTAAATTCTTATAATTTATAAGATATTTAAATTATTTATTTTCATTCGAGTTTAATTTAACTTCAATATCATAAGATAAAAATAAGAATATCAAAATCAGAATAAAAACTTGAGATATTTTGTATTAAAATTGATGAGTTGACTAATGAGAAAACATACAAGTTTCCTTCACAATCAACGATGAAGATCAAAAGATATAACGATCTATATCTATATGTAAATTTTTTTTAACTTACACACCTAAGATAAGTCTTGATGATTTTTTAGATATTTATCTCGCTAGAATAAATATTTGTGATTTTCTATGTCTCTATCTTTTTAGGATAAATCTTAATATTAAAATATGATTATTTAAAAACCTCATCAATTTACTCATAAGCAAGAAGGATGTCCGATTTTTTGGCTTTGTTTGTTGGAATATCCTTTTGCGCATAAACACTTTTGAGTCCCTGTAAAAGGTTTACTCTGTGGATAACTATAGATTTAATTGACAGAACAATTGTTTCGTGTTTAACAGATTTTGAATCCGAGTTTTATAAATTGTAGAAACAGATCTTGAAATAACTTCGATTTTTCCCCCCTGTGGCCTTCAACTCTTATTTGGTTTCTTTACATGTGTTTTTATATGTGTTTTTGTTCTTATAATTGTCCGGTAAGACATGATGAAATACATATCTTTATCAATATTAATCACAGATTGCAGATTAGGATAAGACATTCCACAAATCAAGATTTATGAATTTTCTATAGTTGTATGATTAAGGATATCATGAATTTGATGACTACAAATTCTGCAATGTATTTAACGAGGATAGGATCCGTAGCAAATAAGGATCAAGAATTATCCGATTTTATCCAAGACATAACATATAAAACCTTGTAGTTTATACGAAGATTCAAAGTAAAACATTCCAACACATTGCACGAAAGGGACACAAAAAAGAAGTTCAACATTTCTTTTCGCGGCCTTTTAATTTTGTGTGTCGTGTCATGGTGTTGGATGATTAAAAATTTTCTATAATTGTATGATTAAGAATATCATGAATTTGACGACTACAAATTCTACAATATATTTAACGAGGATAGGGTCCGTGGCATATAAAAATCAAGAATTATCCGATTTTATCCAAATCATAACATATAAGACTTTGTAGTTTACACGAAGATTCAATGTAAAACTTTCCAACATATTGGACGAAAGGGACACGAAAAAGAAGTTCAACGTTTCTTTTCGTTGTTTTTTAATTGTGTGTGTGCGTCTATCATGGTGTTGGATGATTAAGAATTTTCCATAGTTGTATGATTAAGAATATCATGAATTTGATGATTATAAATTCTGTGATGTATTTAACGAAGATAGGGTCTGTAATAGATAAGACTAAAAAATTATCTGATTTTATACGAGATATAACATATAAACCTTGTAATTTACACGAAGATTCGAACTAAAACTTTCCAACACATTGGACGAAAGGGACACGAAAAAGAAGTTTAACATTTCTTTTCGCTTTGTTTTTTAATTTTGTGTGTGCGTGTCAGGATGTTGGCACTTGGCACAGACGGCATATGCTATGGAAAGGTTCGGTTTGCTTGTGGGATTATACTCTCACCTTCCCCTCACGAAATCAAGAATATACTTCTTCAAATGATTGCGTTGCATTATTTATTTGTGTCACTAAAAGTACTTTCTTTGAAATCCGTTTTGGTCTTACATTGCTGTAGCTTCAAATTTTGATCAAGAGCATTACTATAACAGCATAACTTCAAACTTTGATTAAGGCAAGTCCTTAATCTGATTTTTTCATACAATAGTATAATTTTTTTTTTTTTTTATAGTAATTTTATATAATTTTTTTATTTTTATAATCTTTTAAATTATATTTACATTTTGGTTAACTTTATATTGAATATAATATATATAGCTATTTATTTATTATAGTAAAATAAAAATAAATATCATCAAATAATCCTCAATATTATCATAAGCAATTTTTATCTTTTTCAAACCTAAATAATCAGTATTCCTTCTTTCTTTTTATTTTTTTGATGAAAAAAATAAAAAAAGAATATGATCATTAATCAATACATTTCAATGTTAGAAAAAAGAGAAAACATAATCAAACGAATTTCACTTAATTTTCGAACAAAGTACTTCTACCATAAGATTATCTTAGTTTCAATATTAACTCATTCAAATTACGATGAGTTAAATCATGGGTTATTACTGCTGTTGTTATTTTTTCTCTTAATACTTGTCCATTAATATAACATTAGGCAACAAAAAACAAAATGTCATTACAATAAAATAGATTAAATCTTTCATTATAAATATAATGTTGTTAACTTGGTAACAAAACAAACCAATATTTTGGTACCTAGACATACAAACTTTGCTTTATGTATATTTATAAAATAAACTCCTTGCTATTGATACAACAAAAAGAGAATAAAGGTTTGAATTTCAGTTACTCTTATAATAAAATAGTTTCACTGTAATATTATCTTAGTTCGTGTACTAACTCATGATTAAAATGATAAATGAGATAAATGATGAGTTGATATTTTCTTATATATGTATATCAATGGAATATATGTAAAAGAAAATAAAATATCATTGTAAATCAAATAGATGAACAAATGAAAAAAATGAAGTCATTGTAAATTAATTAGATTATATATAATCATAAATATATAATATTATAATTAGCATAGGGCTAACCAAATATATAAGATTTTTTAAAGTAAATTAACTTTTTATATATAAATAAATTATACTAATCCCATGTTCATCCACACCAACAAGCCGGGTTTCCCGCTTACGTAAGAGAATACAACATTGCTCCTGTCGCTCAAATAAGAAGCCAGTAGTAGTTGTATAACCATACCTTGTGGAATATTCAACGGAAGATCCAACAAGGTGTATGATTTGTCTTGTGGCTGGCCTTATCCCACATGCTATTGTAGATTGCAAAAGGCAAGAAAGCGACCACAAAAATAAAATGACCAACAGCATCTATCTGGTTTATGCCAAATATTATTCGCATTGCAAACACATCAATGATTGTCTCACCTATGCGACCATCACCTATCCTAACATCTTGAATATCGAATCATCGAGTCATTGTTCGTTCTGACTCTCACAGTCACACCGAGGTAAAAAGAGCATCGACAACGACTACTTGAGAAACCCACTTTTGTAGTCGCTGATGTTGGATAGTAATGGATAGTTATTGATGTAAAAGTGAAGTTCACAAGCGACAGTACAAAGATGATTGTCCATAATAGGTTCCAACGTATAACGTATATCTTGTGATAAGTGAAGAAAGATCAAGAGCGCCAACGCCACTGCAGTAAGTCCATCAGGAACTAAGGAGCTCCGTCCCGGCGCCCCTATATCCCAGCAGCCGCTTCCTGCTCAGTCCGTCCTGCCAGGGGCGCCTCGACACATATCTGGATCATCACTGATATCATGCTCGGCTAGAGAACCAGCCAATAATTATTCGACTTTGAACATATCTAAACATCGAAGAGAATGAGTCAATGGCACATAACATTATATCCTCGACACTACGCCACAGATGTTGATGACAAGAACTATAGACCAAAGCAAAACAAGCTATACAGAGGAAGAGTCAGAAGCAATTTCAATAAGCACGTTGCTTAAACCAACATTTACGTAGGAGAGCATACGCCCGAAATGTCAACAATAGGATAACCAATATACAAAAACTTCCGTGTACAAACATTCATCAACTGAATGTTATGTCATTTCCAGCAAAAGATCGTGAGCCTTCGCTCAAAGAATGAAAAAGCATCTACAATGTATTTTGGTCTGTGCTCCATCCTCGGAGAAGGCAATGAACCTTACCAAGGGACGCCATATAATCGTCGGATCTGAAGTATAAACAAGCATGAGAAGCTGCATAGTATTGACAAAAACATAAAATGACGACATTATCCTAAAACAAAATTCGAAATCCGGAGACCTTTGCGCATAAGGGGATTGACAAGCAGCTACTAAATGGCGTCTGGCTGCATCTGGGTTTTTCTGCATATTAGAACATTCTGTGTAAGCAAGGAAAGCCAAGAGTTGATTCCACCCACTAAGGTTTGGTCATATTCTGTATCACCAAAACACAACCAAAAATGTCTACAGCACCAAACGTCAGCATGATGAAAAGTTCTCGTTTTAGAGTATACAGTCGCTTTAACTTGATAAAGATCCTCTGGTTGTCGGCGATGCAATGCCTCAAATTTTAGGCTTCTCATTTCAAGCATTGAGAAGCCTATCCACATTTCATCAAACCCAAATATTCGAATCTGCACAACTTCACTGAGTGTATAGTTAATTCACTTTGTCCAACAAGATGGAAATATTAGGCAATCCGGCGAGAGAAATGAGAGCTTTAGCCAGAAAAGCTAAACAGGCCTGACATTCCTGGTTTAGAATCAGAAGCATGAGTCTTTCCCCTGGGGCACCTAATAAGGAAGGAGTACGAAGCACGGATGGATAATTTGATGGGTTTTCTACCCAAGCATTGAGTTTCTGGTTGAATGAACTCTTTAATCCATGATGGTCAGTAAGATCACAATCTCACACTACTTAGTAGTTTTGTCTTTTCTAGTAAATCTACAGGCCCAACAATTAATTGGTGATTCAACGTTGTACGTATGAATCATAACAAAAATCAGCCGCTTATCAGAACACAATAGGAAACCATTTCCATGCAATTTTTGTTCATCTCAGGATGTGATTTGGAAAATGACCACATCACACAAAAACGCAAGCATCCATCTTCCAATGCATGTTAACAGAGGGTAATTGTTAGGACATGAGACCAACCTGAGATTCATAATAGAGTCCAGCATATAATGAAGCATAGAAGTATTCACCATCCCGATTGCTGGAGAATGCAGCAACAAGCTACACGAAACATCCACATGAGTTGGACTTTATCAAACTCGAACTTTCAATGACAATGAATATACTTCATAGCAATCTTGTAAAGGAAGTAAAAAGTCACGAACATTGTTCACATTCACAAAGATGTATGTAGTGGTGCTCATGCGTTTCTTATACTCACAGTATACAAGGTAAACTTGTGTACATCCTCCTCTCTCTAACTACGCTCTAATCAGGAGCCTTTAACACTGTGTAAGATGAGTAATCTATGTGTTTCTACAGGCCAATTACAAATTCATGTAGGAGTATTAAATTGATGGCCATTTCGCCATAAACACCAGATCTTCCCATGTCATTCGATTTCCAATCTTCTGACATGGTCTTGATGCCATGGTTGACACTGGTTTCAACGTCAAGCTAAGGGATCTTAAAGAGTATCGATGCAAACGATTTACCAGTATTGTAATTGAGTTAATATAAAATTTTAAGAACGAGACAATCTAGTCAACCAACTAATGTGCAGTCCCAATAGGGGGTAAAATACACAGGGGAAGAGGAGCACAGAACGTAGTGCAATACATAATACCTTCTCAGTATCACCGCCGTCTTTAAACAACGTATAGACCTCCCGCATAACATCCCTTCGATCTCTTCCAACCTGTATAACATGCATGATGTACCAAACATAAGCTCCTTCAACTATAGAAACAGAAACCACTCCTGCCTTAGCAGCAGGAATAGCTCTTTTGTCCTGAACAAAAGCAGCTAGTGGACACTACATTCTATTCATAACAAAACACGAATACTGATATACTGTAGGATTAGATGTAATAAGTCGGACGTCCTGCCCATAACTTGCCTTGAGAAACCTCTTTCTGGCTTCATCCACCCCATAAAGTGGAGCTTCACATAAGAAGCACCAGATTGCTTCCTCTGTGTCATTTGGATTCTGAGCGACATCTAGCCGGAACTGTTCAGCCCCCTCCTCAAACCTATAAAACCATCAGAAATCCAATCTGTTTTACATGAGATCAATAGATACAAAACCAATCACTACATTGATGGCTCCCTTCTCTAGTCTTAAAACCAGTGCTTACAGGTGTCTTACGCTTATAAGCAAGTTTGACCAGCTGTTAAGCCTAAAGGGAACGGCAGTTTGAGTAACAAGTACCTATTGAGATAGTAAAGCGAAAGTCCTCTTTGCCAGAGATCTGAACAGAAACCACCACCACCAACAACAAAACATCGCATTTCAACAATCAAGTTTCCACAATCATCCCAAACCAACACATAATCAGAAATCTCGAAGCAACCCTACATGCCTTTTGACGAGGATCAAGTTCAATCGCCCTATCGAACTCCAAAACCGCCCCTGCCACATCACCCTACACAAATAACAACCCACCAAATCAATACACCCCAAAAATCCTCCATCCATCACCAATAATAAATCCTAAACCAAAGAAGCCATTTCTGGAGCTACCTCTCGAAACAACTGCATACCGCGACGGATGGCGATGATGGCATCGCGGGCCGAGTTGTTGTTGTTGCCGCCGCCGGTGATGGCGTCCCAGATGCCGGAAACCGAAGGCAGGAGGAGGAGTCTTCTTGTGAGAAAGGATCCGTGGCTGTGAATTGTTGGGGTTGCGAAAGGGAAGTGAGAGACGGTGGTGGAAATGGTGACGGGGAATGGGAAGTGGGGAGAGTGGTGAAGAGAGGAGGAGATGGGGAAGCGAGTGCTGGTGAAGGTGATAGACATCGCCATTTGAAGGGGAGACAATGTGAAGGTGTTGTTGGATGACTGAGGGGATAAAAGAATGAGAATCAGCGCCGAATGAACAAAGCAAAATGAATCATGATGCAAAAAGAAATCATGAGCTGATAATTTGTTTCGATAAAAATAACAAAGCCAAAGATCAGCCTCTAGTAGTATTTCATAACCACCACCCCCAAATAACCTCATCATCATTCATCATGAACAAAATCCAAAGTTACATGAGATGTACGCAAAATATTACGTCTTGCGCTTGCGTAGTACACCTTCCAAAGTGTTTACCAAAACAAATTCCAAAGCTCGGATCGACACAAACTGGGAAAGATACGAATGACCACTCTCTCGACTGAACAACCATATCGACTGATAAAGCATATCAAACCTTAGAACCATTCATGGCCTTCAAGACAAAGGCATCCCAGAGAGAATAAAAGCGATATCAAGACCCCAAAATATTAAAGCATTGATGGACTGGACAACAGTCGACTACCTCCAGAGCATGTAAGAAATTCAACACAACCCATCAGAGATGTTTACAGAGGTCTCTCAGCAAACGAGTCCACATATCATTCAGAGTCAACTTCAACATAGCAAATACACCAATCACTTGGCATTAGAACAAAATTCAAAAACCCTGCCGATATCAAACATCCAGCTACATCAAATCTTCTTGAGGATCCTACACTTCTGAGGAATCACTGAAGGGTATCTCCACGAACAGCAGCTCACTTCTTCGCTTTCTTAGTTTTTGTTTCCCTGCAAAAGAGAGATCCCATATATCATCAGTAACTAACGCCGGTAGACAACAATTACTGCACAATTCAATAGGAGTCTACATACACTGGTGCTTGGGGTGCAGGCACTGCCGGTGCCTTCTCTCCAGGTCCCTATACAAAAACCACAAAGATATCTCAACAAGAGTGCAAAACCCCAACAAGAAACTGTAATGAAAACCATAAATGGTGCAGGAACAGAAAAGACACCACTCTGCACATTCAGCTTATTCAGCTTCTTCAGCAATGAGGATAGAATATACAAAAAGCTTTCGAATAAAAACCAGACCTTGAGTTTCTCAAGCACAAGATTTTTCAGGTAAAAAAAGTGTTATCTTTGGTAGGAAACAAACAGGGTTATGACCGGAAAAATACTAGTCACCCTAGCAAAAAGAAGTCGATCAAAATGTGTCCCATCAGGTAATCGAAAGAAAACATATCAATCATGATATTGATCAGAATTAGCATGGTTGAAAATACACATCATAGGGACCATCTTAGTAGAAAAGGATCCAACTAAACAAAGAAAATAAAAAAATTAAAAATTAAAAAAAACCAGGGTCTGTTAAAAAAACAAGGCTCAGATAAGTTGTTCAAAGAGTCTTTTCCCTGACCTTCACACAGAAGATCTCATAATGAGCTGGGATATGACATTTATCATCATGGCAAATAAAAGAGAGGAAAGAAGCACAAACCAATCGAACGAAAAAATGGTTTTGAAATTTTATGCTTTCATCTCAGATGAAAGATCTGTAAAAAGAAAGAACCTAAAACATGCTTTCTGTAATACGGCCAGCAATTTATACAGCTGGGAGCATTTAGGAAAACAAATACATTAATCCTTTAGATTGCAGCCTAAGCTTATAACCCATCAAATGTTACACTGTAAAGCAAACAGCAGAGATCAAATGAAACGAAGATAAAAATTCAGAACAGACGAAGATAAGAAAACAATGAAATGATAAGCAAAAGATAATCTAACCTGGGCCAAACGCTCCTCTCTTCTTGCAAACTTCCTCTCCCTGCTTGCCTTGTTCTTTGCACGCCTGGCCTCGAACTGATCCGACAACGTCTTCTCTCTTGCCTTCTCAGCCTTGGATTTGTGGATGTTCTCCATCAAGACACGCTTGTTCTTAAAGACATTACCTTTCACCTTCAAATACATGTCGTGATACATATGTTTGTCGATCTTCTTGGCCTCTCTGTACTTGCGAAGCAAGCGCCTCAGAACACGCATTCTCCTCATCCAGAGTATCTTAGTTGGAAGCCTAGCTTCTCTGGTACCCTTGCGCTTACCTGGGATACATTTTTGTAGACATAAAATCAGAGCCCATTCAATTT
Organism: Drosera capensis; assembly: GCA_001925005.1. Taxonomy (NCBI): domain Eukaryota; kingdom Viridiplantae; phylum Streptophyta; class Magnoliopsida; order Caryophyllales; family Droseraceae; genus Drosera; species Drosera capensis. The sequence continues at coordinate 8,545 of LIEC01009179.1, read as the reverse complement.
ATGTGAGGAAAACTTAACAGAAAAGCACCAAAAAACCATTCAGGAATCAACAAGGCCATTGCAATAGATTAGAACAAGTGTCGACAGCCCATACCATAACCAGAATGACGCCCCTTCCTCTTAGCTTCCTTCATTCGACGAGCACGAGACCGAGAATGGATCTTAGTAGGCTTCTTAATGATAAATCCATCCTTCACCAATTTTCTTATGTTTTGTCCTGCAATCAAATCAATGAAAAAAAATGAAAATTAGCAATACACACAGAGACAGAAAATGTTCACTGAGATGACAGATATTGTCAGATACCAACAGGGTACTTCCTCACAAAGTAAGTAATTCTGAACATGCTGGTGGCATTATGATAGGAAAAAAAAGATGCCACCAATAATGACCAGTCCATAGTGAGGTTAACTACACTCACTTGAGTATACATCTTCCATGTCACTTCAAGTCTCAAACCTCATTGCATTGCAAGTATTCAGAAGAACCAACTAGCAAACACAATCATTGAGAAAACTCTTGATCGAAAGAGAGGAAGCGGGAAATCCATACACATGAGGAAACATCGAGATAGCATGAGAATGTAGAATTGTCACCCAATATCATTGGAGCTGACTTCCATTGAGAAGGAAATTGCTCAAGCAGAGAGGTTATTTATTATCTGCACAGTCATCATCCTAGCAATCATCGATAGTTTGATTCTAAGAATAACTTGTGTGCAAGGAAACTACCCCGAGAAGATATTAATACCACTAACATTAAAATTAGAACCATAGCGAGAACACATACATTAGCAATCCGCATCCATTATTAACAAAATCAATATCTCTCACATATCTCACATCAACAAACGATTTTCCAATGATATTTTAATCTGAACACATCACTCCGAAGTACATCATGCCACTTGTATTCAGTCCATTCACTATCAGTACCAGAAATACTAATTATTCGATCAACATGCAAATCAATCGACATCAAACAAATCAAATCAACAATCACACGCACAATCAAATCAACAATCACACGCACAATCAAATCAAACTCGCAGAATAGATCGAAACGTGAACAAGAGAAAATCCAAAGGAAGATGAAGAAGAAGATTACGAGAATTGGCCATGGAGATCTCGTTGACCTCATTGGGATCCAGCCACACCTTGCCCCGACCGCATCCCAGCACGCTCGCCGCCAGCCGCTTCTGCAGCTTCAACGACACCATCTTCGCAGCCGCTGGAGGCGAAGGAGACGATGAAATGGAGAGCAAGTGATGAGATAAATGGAGGTCGCAGGATGCAAAACCCTAGAAATGAGGGGATGAGAGAGCCTACTTCTTATTGGGCTTGATTCTTGGGCCGTGCCGGTCTCGGCCCAGTGGACTTGGTGGTTTTTGGGCTTGAAAGTTGGTGTTTGGTGCAGATGGAATGGAAATTTAGGACACGAGCGTATAAACAAGCTATGAACAACACGAGCTAGCCGCTATACTGTTATACTGTTAAGCGTTATCTTAATAAGTTCTACTCTGTACACTATGGGACATTGGTCTTCAATACATTGGTTTTCAATTGTTTGCCTCGAAGTTTGTTTGATGGATCAAGACTCGGCCACAAAGTTGTTCACATTTGACGATTCTCCTCCACAATTTCCTCTTAGACATAGAGGAATATATATAAAAAATCAAACACCTGATCTCATATCACGTGATTTGTTTTGAAGATTGTATGAAAAATTCGAATTATTGATTAAAAAAAACCTAGTATTATACATCTTAACATGAGAAAATATTACCGACATTCTTTTTTATAATATCTTTTGATCACTCCTAAGGACCCTAATCAAAATGATGTTGTTGATTTTTATGAGACTCATTTAAATTGAAATTGATCATAACGATCTCAAATCAATAAATAAAAAATATTAAAAAAATACACAAATAACTGGATATGGCGTTGTGCATGGTGATGAGCAGTCTCCCATGCCTGCAGGACGTAAAGCTGGTGAACCTCACACGCGTATCAGTAAAGGACTACGAACTTGCTCTCAAGGCTTGCTCTCAAAAAGGTCAAAATGCTGGTTTCCCTTAAATTTCAGATTTCTCCGGAGTAGCTGCAGACTCTCATTGCTCGTGGCTGCAGAATTAGATGGGATTAGAGATCGTTGCTTCTTTTAATTCTTGTCCTGTATCCTATCACATTGTACAATTGCGAACAACGAAAGAATGGGATGTAGCTCGACTGCTTGACCACGATTGAGTAGCCTCCTACGGCATTGGCCACTCTGCTGAATAATGAAAACTGTTGTGATAATAGGTTGGTGTTACTGCCCGAATAACTTGCTCAGTACTTCTTCCTTATATGCTATTGAAAGCCTATATTATATATACATTGGTGCAAGCGGATGCTATGACCGGATTCATGGATGCTCGTTCTCGGTCGATGAAGAGGTTGGTGATGGTCGGTTCATCGAAGCGTTAGTCTAACCCCCTAACCATTCCACACGGAAGTCGGCACTGATCCAATCATCGGGTGAGATGAATCGAATGTCGCTCTGCTAACCGAGTTCAAAGTTCGATCTCAAAGAAGCATAAGATTGTGCCTGAGAATTCCTCTCTTATCATCCCAAGCAACGTATCATAAGTACTCGAGATGTCATAGTCGAGGCCGTGTTCTTCATGGGAAGTCGATTCATGGATTCGCCGAAGAGCTGGCGTGGACTTTGATCAAACCCTCAACATGAACGAGTCAACTTAGTTAGCTACTAGTAGCATATCATTAAGAAGCAGTTGACAGGATTGGGTTTTATCTCCATCAATGTTGGGCCATCAGAAACCGAGGCGGGCAAGCAACGCCATTCCCAGATGACCCTGAATATCACCAATCAGAGTCTCAATTTGAGTTGGCTCCATCTGTATGTAGGAGTATTGAAAATGAAGTTCTTGTCCTCTATCTGTATTTGTTTTAACTACAGGAAACTTCTGTACATCTACTTTCAAGATTGCTGACTTTTACACATCAATATTCAAATCTTCTTGACGCGTGATGCATTAGTCATGGTCTGTTTTTGTTCGTTTGCTTCTTTTATCACTCACCGTGACTGGTTCATATGTATCTTCGACTGTGTCCTTTATCTTTCTCACACTCATAGTGTGGACCGTCCGTTCTGATATATGAAAATCAATTAAACTTATAATAATTGGTTGTCTTGTTTTGCTTTCACGAATTATCTGCTTCATTCTTATAAACTACATAAAAAGATTTTATGAAACACTTGTAAACTACATAAAAAAGATATTATTAATTACTGTCGTTAATATTCTTCTAGGAGCATTTACCAATGACCTAAACAGAGTACATCGGTGGACATGTCTAATGATAAATGCTCCAAGAGGGAAGATGAATCCAACTTTGATCTTTGAACATCAATGCTTTTCCTAGCGTCACTCAAGATAAAAACTCACAAAACCATTTGATTATTCTTCAATGCTCAACGCCCAAAGCAACCTACGCCAATACCGACGCGTTTGAGTACTAGTTGTAAATTGTTTTCACTTCACCTTATTATAATCCAATAACAAACGCACACTGTTATATAAAACCCCAAACCCTATGCTTTCCACGCACCAAAACCTTGATCACTTAACTCAAAAACAAATCAATAATGGCCTTTATATGTCATTTTAGTACCATATTCAGCTCCACCATCTTCTTGCTACTCTTCATATATCCTTCTCATGGTGCAATAGTTTCCATCTCAATAGATTCATCACCTGAGTCAATCTGCCCCTACACACCTCACCCGAACTTCTGCACCTCCATATTGCCTAGGATCAGGCGGGGAGCAACCAGCACCATTCACGACTATGGTCGGTTTTGCATCAACAGGTCCCTGCAAACCACGAACGACTTTATCTCATTGGTTAACCAACAAATCTCGTATGGCTCGAGTCGTTACTCCGTGTCTACCCTTCGTGCACTCGAGGATTGTCAGTTCCTCGCCTCACGTAACCTCGACTTCTTGTCCACCACAATGTTTAGCATTAGATATACTAATAGTACTCTCCCGGCTTCAGAAGCCGCACTCCTGCAATCCGTGCTTAGCGCCATAATCACTAACTTTGACACTTGCTCGGACGGTCTCCAGGCCGCAGGATCATCCTCTGGCGTCACAAGTGACCTCGGTCCTCATATTTCGAACGGAACCATGCTTTCTAGTGTCTCGCTTGCACTAGTAACTCGAGGCTGGGGAACTTATTTCCAAAGAAGTCGTCGCCTTAGCAAAAAAGAGTCCATTTTCTCACATAGGAAGTTCAAGATGAGCGCATTGCCTAATGCTAGGCACAACTACTATCACGAACATGAGAACTGGCCTTTTAATCTTCGTCCGTCGGGGTCTAGGAAAGGAAGGAGATTGCTGCAGCTCGACGGTTTAGAAGTGGAAGTCAACAATATCACTACGGTTGCTTCTGATGGAAGCGGGAATTACTCGACGATCAGTGATGCAGTTGCAGATGCACCGGAACAAACAGAAGCGGGCAACGGATACTTCGTTATCTATGTAATGGCCGGTGTTTACGAAGAGTATGTTTCGATTCCTAAGAGCAAGACATACCTGTTGATGGTCGGAGATGGCATTAACGCGACTATTGTAACCGGGAATCGGAGTGTGATCGATGGATGGACAACCTTCAATTCTGCAACTTTTGGTAAGTTAACTCTGGCTTATATTTCAGTATGTCCTTTACATTATAGGTTACTTGATTCAGGAGTCCTCTTCATAATGCCAAAAATGTTTTGGGTCCATTAAACAGGACCAGATTCCTTTTTTTAAAATTTCATGCCAAGTCATTTTCGGTACAACATCAATAAATAAATCAGGAAAATTCAGAATTAGCACAAGGTTGAATCCTAAAATGTGGGCTAAATTGATTCCAACGTTACTCTAGTTTGACTCTATCTACACTCAACTTTGTGAACAAGAATATCTAGGATTTATACTTTCCAAAAAAACAAATAACAAAAAACAAAAAAAAAAACATAAGAGTCCATAGATTCATGGTGATCATGGTTTTAAAACATGTGACCTGTATACTTCCTCCCGAACGGTATTTGTATGTTATCTGCTTTGCAACACTGCTCTAGCTAATGCACATCTGAAAGATACTGGTTGCAAGTTCCTACATCGTTACGCCGAATGTATGCCAATTTCCCACATCATGAAATTGACGATAGTATGTCTCTTGATGCAGCTGTCGTAGCGGATGGATTCATCGCTGTGAACATGACATTCCAGAACACGGCAGGAGCCATCAAGCAACAAGCAGTTGCCGTCCGCAGTGGAGCCGATCTCTCCGCATTCTACAGCTGCAGCTTTGAGGCATACCAAGACACATTATACGCCCATTCCCTGAGGCAATTCTACAAACAATGCGACATATATGGAACCATAGACTTCATCTTTGGCAACGCAGCTGTTGTCTTCCAAGACTGCAACATATTCCCCAGACAACCGCTACAAGGCCAGTTCAACACCATCACGGCTCAGGGGAGGACTGATCCGAACCAGAACACAGGCACTTCCATCCAAGGTGCTACAATCACTGCAGCACCTGACTTGGCTTCGAGCAACTTCACCGTGGAAACTTACCTAGGACGGCCTTGGAAGAACTATTCGACGACAGTGTTCATGGAATCTTATATGGATGCAGTGATCAACCCTGCTGGGTGGCATGAATGGTCAGGGACCTTCGCGCTTGACACACTGTATTATGCCGAGTATGATAACAGTGGACCTGGTTCGAATACAACAGACCGAGTTACATGGCCAGGGTATCATATCATTGATGCAAACACGGCTGAAAATTTCACTGTGTCTAACTTCATCAGTGGCGACGACTGGTTACCTGCAACTGGACTGCCTTACACTGACGGTCTTTGACGAGACGCAGAATCTGTTTTGGTGCTGTAATTATGTAGTAAGACACACATTAGTATTTTGGTAGATCAATTTTTCCTTTCTCTCGACATAATCTTGCATCAAAATTGTTCCCTAATAAAACTATTACTATTTGTTTTTGCTCCAATGCATCTGATGCATACTAACTTCAAGCTTCACCATCTTCATTTCAACTTCACAAAATACAATAAAACTCTTGAGAACTAAGATCTTTATATATTTATGAATAATAAAGCAACACAAGGCTGATACTTACATCTCTCTCGGACACTCGCTCTTTGAATGACGACATTCACCTCTCTTGCATGCATACTCTTTGTATGGAGATATTCATCTTCTATCAGCTGCATTGCACCCAACTGTTTCATACTCCAAGCAAAACAGGTTCCCTCGCTCTGTAAACATAATACATTCGTAGAGGTCGAAAACTGATGATAGAACAAGTATCGAAAGTTAGAGCCAAATCAAAAGGTACACTTGTCATTCCACATCATGCATCTCTCAAATCTTCTTTTATGGCAAAGACTAAATTTTCTTTCAATGGTTGAAATAAGGAAAATGAAATAGGAAAACTATTTTTAGCAGAAACATAAGAACAGATCATATGGGATTCATACCAACTTTAGAAACTCCAGATCAAATGTTTACCATCTCCATTGACATCGCGAAGAATTCTCCTGTCTTCACCTCGTCTATCTCAGCACCTCCCATTCCAAAAAAAGGTCATGTCTGTTCTGTCAACTATCAGCTTATATTTGTCATCTACGACATCACAACACAGATCTTAGAGCCTCAAACACGAGAGGTCCTCTCGAGCTTTCTAGGAGAGGGCCTTGTATTATACCTCATTCTTGAAGCTCCCTTGCCTACAAAAAAAATCACAAAAAAAGAACAAAAAGATCCAAACAAACAAGAACTGAAAAAATCAGATCGAGTAATCATGCAAGATGACGGAGGGAAAGGGAGGAGGATGGCTGTCATGGGCATCTCCTCCCTGCTGCTTGTGGCAATGGTGGTTGCAGTGACAGTAGGCTCCAGATCCAATAGCAAGAAAGATGGAGAAATATCAGCCTCGATGAAGGCGGTAGAGGCCATCTGCCAGCCGACTGACTTCAAAGACACCTGCATCAGCAGCCTGTCGTCGGCAGCCAAAAACTCCAGTGACCCAAAGGACCTGATCAAGGCTTCTTTTGAGGTTGCCATGAATGAAATCAACAACGTAGCTAACAACTCAACTTTGTTCAAGGAGCTTGAGAAGAACCCAGAAACCAAAAAGGCTACCCATGATTGTAAGGAGCTGTTCCAAGATGCTGTCGATGATCTAAAGCGCTCATTCAACCAGGTTGGAGAATTTCAGCTCAGCAACGCTGATAAGATCCTGTCCAACCTCAAGATATGGCTTAGCGCAACCATCACTTACCAGGAGACATGTTTAGATGGCTTTGAGAACACCACAGGGGATGCGAGCGAGAGGATGAGGGAGTTGCTGAAAACTTCCACGGAGCTATCCAGCAATGGCTTGGCCATCGTGAGCGAGATGTCGTCTATCATCCACGCCATGCAATTAACATCATTCAAGAGGCGTCTCCTCTCCGCATCAGAAGATGCTGATGATGCTGTGAGCAATATAGACAGCTTGATCAGGTGGCGCCCATTGTTGGCCCACATCAAACACCATGATAGTTATGATGATGACGTGCATGGAGTGATCAAAGGGAGACGCTTGTTGATGAGCTCAACAAACATGGGTGGCCATGAGGTTCTTCCAAACTGGCTCGATGAGTCACAGAGAAAACTCCTCCAAGCTACAATATCCCCTGCATCGTCCTTTGCACCGTCCATTGCATTGACCCCTGAATCAACCCCTGCATCAGCTCCTGCGCCATCACCTTTTGCGGTCGAGCCTAATGTGACTGTTGCCAAGGATGGCACCGGGAAGTATGCAACTATAGCCGAAGCCTTGACTGAAGTCCCCAAGTGGAACAATGACACATTCATCATCTATGTCAAGGAAGGAGTTTACTACGAGTACCTCAGAGTCGAAAAGTGGCTGACACATGTGACGCTGATTGGTGATGGCCCAACAAAAACAAGGATATCCTGCGACAAGAACTACATTGATGGCACCCCTACCTTCAAAACTGCCACACTATGTAAGTTCAACAGAGTCAATGACATAACTTTCTTCATCTACAATGAAACTAATACTAACCAGATAATCGAATGCAGCGGTTTTAGCGGACAACTTCATGGCTAAAGACATTGGCGTTGAGAACACGGCTGGAGCAATCAAGCACCAAGCCGTGGCTCTTCGAGTGCAGGCTGATAAGACCATTTTCTACAACTGCCACTTGGATGGCTACCAGGATACCTTGTACGCTCATACCTACCGCCAGTTCTACCGTGATTGTAAAATCTCTGGTACAATTGATTTCATCTTTGGAGATGCTGCTTCATTCTTCCAAAACTGCACCTTTGTGGTACGCAAGCCGTTGGACAACCAAAACTGCATTGTGACTGCACAAGGAAGGAAGGAAAGGCACCAACCTAGCGGTATCATCATCCACAAATCCCTCTTCACCGCAGATCCTGAATA
>LIEC01009146.1:0-31312 GCA_001925005.1 Drosera capensis | reverse complement strand
CCCCCCCGCGGCTTTTGTTATGCCGACTGATTCTAGCTCCCTAAGACTCTTTCCACACACTTATGGATTATAAACTTGATATTATTGAGCAGGGGTTGACCACACCCACATTTGAGCTGGACACTCGTCTCCTCCCCTATCCATCTCACTTGACTTGGTCATACTTCTTTTTCCCTTTTGGTATTGTTTGTGGCCCAAATTTAATGTTCCCGCTACTTTCCCAACGGCCAAATTTAATTCTCCCTTTTGGCTCCCCTCCCCTCATCCAACCTCTGGAACCAGTCAACAAACGATATCAGTATATATAGAGTTGATGATCACTGAGCTGTATCAGCCCACACTATAATCCAACTCTCAAGCCCAAGCTACAGCTCGAGCAGTCGAGCCAATGGGTCTCCGTTCGAGATGGCCAATGGCTATCCTGCTTCTAAGCATCACATTGCATTTGATCGCGTCCGCTTTTGCATACGATGAGGGATACGATGATCGTGGCGGGTATGGTCGTGGTGGGTATGGTCGTGGTGATGACTGTCGTTGGGGAGGAAGGAGAGGATGCTTTGGCCGACACGGAGGAGGTGGCCCTGGTGGTGGTTATGGAGGTAGGGGTGGTGGTGGTCTAGGAGGTGGAGGTGGATACGGAGGAGGGGGCGGCATTGGTGGTGGTGCCGGACAAGGTGGGGGATACGGAGGCGGTGCTGGAGTAGGTGGTGGTGGTCCTGGAGGAGGCATTGGTGGCGGAGGAGGAGCCGGTGGAGGCGGTGGTGGCGGTCTTGGAGGCGGGTCAGGAAGCGGGTATGGTGGTGGTGGTGGTCCTGGAGGAGGCATTGGTGGCGGAGGAGGAGCCGGTGTGGAGGTGGAGGCGGCGGTCCTGGAGGTGGTTTAGGGTACGGTTCAGGATACGGAGCTGGAGCAGGAGTGGGTGGAGCTGGAGGCGGCATTGGCGGTGGCGGAGGAGGAGGTGGCGGTGTAGGGGGAGGATCAGGGTATGGATCAGGATTCGGAGCTGGCGGTGGGATAGGCGGGGCAGGTGGAGGTGGTGGTGGCGGCGGCGGAGGTGGAGGAGGTTCTGGACAAGGTAGCGGGTTTGGTGCTGGCGGGACTGGTGGAGGCTTAGGCGGTGGCCGTGGCATTGGTGGAGGCGGTATAGGGATCGGGGTTGGGATTGGAATCGGCGTGGGTGTCGGAGGCGGAGCTGGTGGTGTCGGGCAAGGTTCCGGCACCGGATTTGGATCAGGCGGCGGCGGAGGCCGTTAGTTCAGTTGATGGCCACATACTGTTCTCAAATTTGAACGCTCAAAGACAACTGTAGTTTTGAGTGTCACGTCTTGTACACCTTATACTTGTTATCAAAATTTCTATTGCATAATTGCATTTTACTAAAAACATGTGATATGCGTCATTTCAAAAAAAGAAAAAATCATGTGATGTGTTGTGACAAACCAATGTCAGGTTTGACCTTGAGCTGATCTTGGTTGGTCATTATATATTTCTGGAATTATATAATTCATCCAAATTTTTAATCCTATTCTCATCTCCTTCAAACCCTACCATTATCCAACCGTCGTCCATATCTTCATTGGGGTCGGGCCACCATCATCGAAATTTTCGTCGGAATCTGACCATCGTCGTCGAAACTTTGAAACGTTGTCAGAATCTACATCGGAATCCGGACACGTTGTCGGAATATGAAATAAAACATCTGAATATAATCAAAATAGTGCGCATGATCAAAAATAAAAACAGAATGTCGGTATAAAAATGAAACAGAACGCATTTATAAATAAAACAAAACGAATGAATAAAAAATAAAACATAATATTATTATGAGACTATGTATCATCAGATCTCGACATCACTAAAAAAGAAATAAAGTGCATGAATAAATAAAACAAAACACATATATAAAAATAAAGTGCATGTGAAAAAATAAAACAAAACCAGTACTATAACAATTCACAAGAGATCGCAATAAACTTAGATTGTTTCCAATTTTAACTGCACGAGAAGAATAATCCATGTGACCCTCGATGAGTACTTTTAGCAACAACAGTAGAACAAGGTAGGAGAATTGAAACTACCTTAACTTCTTCATAAACCATTGCAGCTTTTCTAGCTTCCAATGCCTTGTGTTCTGCTTCCCTGACAGTCATTTTCTCTCTTTTTGACTCTGCAGTAGTAATGAGGATTTTGAATCACCGAGAGTCCCTTCAAGAGTGGAGTTCATTCCTCCAGCTTCCTGAAATAGAGTAGTTCGACCAGCCAAGTTTAGCTGCTCCGCACCCTTCATTGGCCATTTTTCATCGTCTGACATCAAAGAATGAGATTTGAGAAGATGAATTACTTGAAGTGATTTTATTTTCCTCTTCAAATAGGAGGCGACCTGTTCGCGAGGGAACCAGTTCGGCGAGGAGGTCTTCCTCTGAGATGGCTTCTTTCTTTGGGACATGAATCCACTCTAAGCACTTCCGCTGGACCGAGGACCATCTTTCGATGGATTGCTCTGCCATTCATAACAATTTGATGAGTTCAGTACATTCAGCAACATTGAAGCATGTATTTGATGTGAGACTACTCACAATACTCTCGAAAGGATTCAAGAAATCCCACGCCGACGATTGATGGTGAAAGATAGGGTTTGTGATTGGATTATTGGGGAAAACTCCAACAATTAGGATTTGAGATCGTTGGCGATCTCCCCTTGTGCCGTGGCGGAGTTTTGGGGAAGAATCGTCAGAGGCGGTGGAGGAGTCCACGGTGTTGCCAGAGATGGTGGTTGTTGCGGCGGCGACGACGACGGAGGTGAGGACGGTGGCGAGGCGGGGAAGGTTTACGAGGAGAATGAAGGGTGAGTTGAATGTGGTAAAATTTTATGTTTTTTTTGTGCGTGTGATGGTATTTTAGGGGCATTGTTAAATTATATTTTATTTTTTTATAATATATATAATATTTTTTTATGATTGAATATATATTTTGAAAAATGTTATTTATTTTTTAATAACGTATAAAAATTACATCATTCATTAGGATTTAAGTATATAATTTAAACAATCATTTATATTTTATTATATTTTCCGTGACGCAGTTAAAGTTTATCTCGATAAATTTCCAACCCAAACAAAATCATTAAATTTCTTTTAAAACGAAAAGAATTACAAAATCACATTATTCATCTTCATAATATGACTATGGCTATCCCAAAATAACAAAACCCATTAGATTTGTTCTGAAATCATTCGTAATAATTTTTTTTTTTTATTATTTGGTTCAATTTTTTTTTATCAGACTTAATTTTTGACTCAGTCTTTCAATAAATTTCCTATATCCCTTCCTCAAATCAATTTTATTTTATTTTTTGTATTTTTTGAATGAACCAAGAAAAAAAAGAACCACATGAATTGCTTCGGGGAAAAAATTCAAATGAATGATTGCTAATTCAAATAGCTTAGATTTAACGCCAAAATTATTCTAAAAGGTAAATCGATGTCAATAGGAGATAGAGACGTTGCAAATATTGTGCCAACTTCAACAATAATAAATTGACACCCTACAAATATGAAACCCTACAAATATTGTGGTATGAAACCCTACAAGGATTTCTACATCGATTTCTTCTTATACATCATTAATTGTGGTATGAAACCCTACAAATATTGTGCCAACTTCAACATAGACATCCTTAAAGTTGGTGATTTCATTTTAGTGGTGTACAATATCCTAGGTACACCACGTTTTGGACCTACTGGTGTTGCATCAGAAGCTTGGTTGCACCCACAGAGGGGTATTTGATGTGGCCGTCCAAAATAAAAAAAAATCAAAATTAATAACATAAATAAAAAATTAATAATAAAAATTAAATTGTTTTTATAAAAAAATTGTGTAAAAGGATTTTTAAATACTGTATTCTGATGAAATAAGAAATAAAAGATAAAAATTAATTTTTTTGATTTTCTGTTTCATCCATTTATGAAATAGAAAACAGAAATGATATGAAACAGTTTTGTTTCATCAACCAATAAAATAAAAACAAAAATAGAAAATAAAAATCATACCAAACAGATCCTTAGGTTTAACTCAACGGTCCCATTAATAATATGTTTAGATATAATTATCACGATATAAATAGTGGAAGTAGTAACTCAAATCAATTTGCCAATGTATAATTAGGTTTCCATTATATATGGTTCAAGCTCATGAATCTAGTCTTTCGGTACATTGAACGGAGATTATCTAGATCATTTTTCTCTTGAATCATCAAATGAGGACACGACAAAGATTACTCGAAGCTTGATTTTTTCAATTCATTCTACAAATAATCCAGATAATGACTTTGGATGACATTAGGTAAACATACAAGGCAATAGAATAAGAAAGCTAGCACGGGATGAGAAACTGATTCATAAGATAAAATAGATTAGAGCCTTTTGTGCTTGCCAACTATTGCTTATCCAGCTTTATATCAGCAATATGCAAGATCAATAATAGAGACCTGTCATAAATAAATATAATTGAATAAGAACATGAAGATGACTGATGATATCAAACGGGAAGAATTTTGTTGAGTTACTCGAGCTTTTTTCTATGGAGAAGCATGATGTATGTGCATATATTCAGAGTAGTATATCTATTGTAGTGTACCCTCCAATACTTATTTCTTTCGGCTGTCTCTCTGGGTAATATTGGAGTATTTGGAGATAGAATCTTTTAATTGATCATATAATAAAAATAAAATAATAATAAAATATTTTTATATAATTAAAATTACTATAAGGAATTCTCCCAACAAATTATAAATCTTACCATTGTGTTTAAACAAAATATATGTATAATTTTGCAAAAATGACAACCCACATTGAACTTGCTTTAAGGTTCATGAAATTAACCCAAGAAATCGATTTCTTGCATTCGGTGGCAAAAGTGAAGAAGAAACCCTAGAAAACGATTCAAATTGCAAATGGATTGCGATTCGATTCGCAAAATTAGGGTTCCGAATTGCAATTCCCGACGAAGGGAAACGATGGTGCAAAAGTTCTTTCTTCTTACTTCTTCTTCATCCTCTTCGCATCGTTGTTTTGTGATGAAATCATCAATGCTGCTCTTGTGCTCTTGCTTAAATCGTCTATGTTTACTTCATAAGCGATTTGGACAACTTGATTTCCTTTTGCTGTTACGTTGGGTTTTGCTGACACACAAATTTATTGAACTCGGTTGCAATCGTATATAGTTAGTAAAAATCATGTATTATTAAATTGAGTTCATTTTATACGTATTAAACACGAATATTTCATTAAAAATAATTATATATTTCGTATAATTCAATTAATCGATGTATTTTTATCATTTTTTTTAACCCGTTTTTATTAACTATGCTTACAATAGCACTTCAACCGGCCCGATTTTGCTGATACTTCATGTTGATTCGTAAAATTTTGCCTGTTCATCTAAAGAAAAAGGTATTTGTATAAGGAAGAATGTTTAGGTATAGAAAATGTTGTTGTTCTCTATATTCTTGTTAGAGTATTTGATAGAGTTGATTTTTTCGACCCTATCAGATGGATGATATCAGATTGTGAATAGCTTGACGAGTGTTATGGCGACTTAAGCATTGGTCTGGTTGGAGTTCGTTGAGTACTTTGGTTTTGTTGGCACTCTCCATTTCGTTTCGATTCAACTATCTCGATCTATTCTGTCCGTGTTGACAAGAACGTTTCTACCAAGCAACCATTATTTCTCCTGTGTGCTATGATTTACTTTTCCTGAGAGTAGTGGTTGTTACAATTTGATTGTTAAGGTCTGAAACACTATTTTGCTGAGATACCTTCCTACGACAATGATATTGCTGGTATATGTAAGTGTTTATTTGGGTTTTGTTGGTTAAATCTCTGGCTTAATAGTTTTCACTGCATTCTGTGATGGTGAAAGGGGATGCATAGGATGAAGCTTATCATGACGGAACCAAGTTATTGAAGAAGTCTAAGGCAAAGACAAGCAGCTTGCTGCGGTGAACTTGCTCATGCTATGCAACAGGCGTAACATCGGTATACTACCCATTAACCAAGGTCAGTTTCATCCAAAATAAATATGACTTGCCATTGCAATGAATTCTCGCATCTTGGTTCTAATTTCACCTGATAGCCCATTGTTTTAATATCGCGCCCTTAAACCATTCTAATCCCATAAAGTTTATCGTGAGCTTGCTTCAGCTTCTTAACTGGAAATTGATTAACCTAAATCTCATTGATCTTTTGGATTTCAGGTTGGATTCAGTCTCTTGATACATCCTCTACTCCCTCGCCGAACTGGCGATGCTATCAACTTATGCTGCAACCACCACATTATCATCGAGTATTCCACTGCAAAACTCTAGCATATTCTTACAAACTTTTCTCCCGCGGCTTTTGTTATGCCGACTGATTCTAGCTCCCTAAGACTCTTTCCACACCCAATACAATTATGGATTATAAACTTGATATTATTGAGCAGGGGTTGACCACACCCACATTTGAGCTGGACACTCGTCTCCTCCCCTATCCATCTCACTTGACTTGGTCAATTTGTAGGTACTTTTTTTTTCTTTTTGGTACTGTTTGTGGCCCAAATTTAATGTTCCTGCTACTTTCCCAACGGCCAAATTTAATTCTCCCTTTTGGCTCCCCTCCTTTCATCCAACCTGTGGAACCAGTCAACAAACGATCCGTATTTATAGAGTTGATGATCACTGAGCTGTATCAGCCCACACTATAATCCAACTCTCGAGCCCAAGCTCCTTGAGCAGTCCAGCCAATGGGTCTCCGTTCGAGATGGCCAATGGCTATCCTGCTTCTAACCATCGCATTGCATTTGATCGCGTCCGCTTTTGCGTACGATGAGGGATATGGTCGTGGCGGGTATGATCGTGGTGGATATGGTCGTGATGACTGTCGTTGGGGAGGAAGGAGAGGATGCTTTGGCCGATACAGAGGAGGTAGCCCTGGTGGTAGTTATGGAGGTAGGGGTGGTGGTGGTCTAGGAGGTGGAGGTGGATACGGAGGCGGTGCTGGAGTAGGTGGTGGTGGTCCTAGAGGTGGCATTGGTGGCGGGTCAGGAAGCGGGTATGGTGGTGGTGCTGGAGTAGGTGGTGGTCCTGGAGGAGGAGCCGGTGGAGGCGGTGGTGGCAGTCTTGGAGGCGGGTCAGGAAGCGAGTATGGTGGTGGTGCTGGAGTAGGTGGGGGTCCTGGAGGAGGCATTGGTGGCGGAGGAGGAGCCGGTGGAGGCGGTCTTGGAGCCAGGTCAGGAAGCAGGTATGGTGGTGGTGCCCGTGGTGGTGCCGGTGTTGGTGGTCCTGGAGGTGACATTGGCGGGGGAGGTGGAGGCGGTCCTGGAGGTGGTTCAGGGTACGGTTCAGGATACGGAGCTGGAGTCGGAATTAGTGGTGGCGGTGGCGGAGGAGGAGGTGGCGATGTAGGGGGAGGATCAGGATTCGGAGCTGACGGTGGGATAGGCGGTGGTGGCGGCGGCGGAGGTGGAGGAGGTGATCTAGGAGGAGGTTCTGGACAAGGTAGCAGGTTTGGTGCCGGTAGTGGGATTGGAATTAGTGGCAAGGCCTATGGGATGGGAGATGGCCATGGCATGAGTCGAGGCGGTATAGGCAGGGGTAGGGGTGGGATTGGAATGGGCGTGGGCGTCGGAGGCGGAGCTGGTGGTGTCGGGCAAGGTTCCGCCACTGGATTTGGATCAGGCGGCGGCGGAGGCCGTTAGTTCAGTTGATGGTCACATACTGTTCCTCAAATTTGAAGGCTAAAAAACAACTGTAGTTTTTGAGTGTCAGATCTTGTACACCTTATACTTGTTATCAAATTTTCCATTGCATAATAGCATTTTACTAAAAACATGTGATATGCGTCATTTCAAAAAAAGAAAAAAAAGAAGAAAAAATCATGTGATATGTGTTGTGACAAACCAATGTCAGGTTTGACCTTGAGCTGATCTTGGTTGGTCATTATTAATCTTTGTAAGCATTTTTGGTATGTAATTCATTGATTTACTAGATAAATCACCATCTAAGAGCAAATCTAATGGAGTTTCCAAATGGATGTCTATAACTAGAATTTAACAATAATTCTCACAGAAGTCACTCAAATGAGATAATATTTGTAATGATAAAATTTGGCTTTGTCAAATTGGATATCAAATTTGACAATACAAATATGCCTTTTTGATATTATTTTTTTTACAACTCCACAAATATTGAAGAAAACTCAAGTAATTAAAAATAAGATGAATAATCTAAACATACAAAAAATTAGAAAAAATATCAAAAATATACAGAAGAAATTAAAATTTCAAAAATATATAATTCATCAATATCATTTAAATCTCTAATCTTATTCTCATCTCTCTCAACCCCTACCATCATCCAACCGTCGTCCAAATTTTCACTGGAGTCGGGCCACTATCGTCGGAATCTTCATCGAAATCCGATCATCGTTGTCGAAATTTGAAACGTTGTCGGAATCTACATCGGAATCCGGACATGTTGTAGGAATATAAAATAGAACGCATGATATAATCAAAATAAAACGCGTGATAAAAAATAAAAACAGAATGTCGGTATAAAAATGAAATAGAACGCATGTATAAATGAAATAAATAAAACAAAACACATGAATAAAAAATAAAACATAATATTAATAGGAGACTATTAACCATCAGATCTCGACATCACTCAATAAATGAAATAAAGTACATGAATAAATAAATCAAAACGTATATATAAAAATAAAATAAAACATATATTTCCAAATAAAACAAAACACAGGTGAAAAAATAAAAAAAAAACCAATATTATTACAATTTACAAGAGATCGCAATATAACTTAACTTTTAGCAACAACAGTAGAACATAATAGGATATACGGTATTTTATATGTCAAATCGTTGGATGCCAAGTTCTTTTTGGATATGGTATCAGAGCAGGGCAGGATTTCCGCTTTTCCTCACACATTCTTCTAACCCTAAACCCGCCGCTGCCGCCGCCGCGGACACCGCCGCAGCCGACGACGCCGCCGTCCGGTCTTATCTTTCACTTTCCAGATCCGGTCGGTCTTTCCCTTCAACCTCCTTCAATCCCGAAGGTTTCTCCTTCTCGCGGGTCATCCTCGTGGTTCGGATCTTCACGACTCAGCTCTCAGATTCAGATCTGCTCCTTGCTGGCTTCATTGCTGCCCTTTGCTGTTTGTTGATTATCACATCACAAATCTTGCTGCTTCACTTCACAAATCCTTGATGCTCGAATTTGGTAGCTTCCTTGCTCACTGGTAGATCTGGTTATTGAAATTTGTTGTTGAATTTTGTTGCTTGTATTGATTTTGCTGCTCGCTGGAAGTATTGCCCATATTTTGCTCCTCAGAATTTTGTTGCTCGCCTAGAAGAAGAATTTTGCTGCTCGCATTTTGCTACTCCGGGGAGTTGGGTTGTTGTAGCTCGGTTGTGGTAGTTTTCCAGTGGAGTTGCTTATGTTCAAAAGGAGTTCAGTGGCTGTATATTTCATGTGGCTGTATATTTCAGTTGCTTATGGTTAGTGGCTGTATATTTCATGTTCATAGGAGTTCAGTGGCTGTAGTTCAATCTAGGTCTTGCTGTTTCTCATATCCGGTCAATAGGGTTGGTCAACAGTTTCAGTCACCAGATTCGGTCGTAGCAGTTTCTGTTCAATTTAGATCTTTGTCACTCTTTCCTGTGATATTTTGGTGGAGGTATTGAATCTCAAACTTGCTCGTGAGATTTGGGATAGACTTCAACAACGTTTCATGTGAGTCTGCATGGCTAAGTTAATGGAATTAAAGCGGAAGATGACATCCCTTCACAAGACTTCGTCAGATTCTATGGAGAAGTATCTCCGCGACATCAAGATCCTTGCGGATTCATTGGCTGCAATCAATTCACCCGTTTCTAATGCTGATTTGATTGTGCACAATTTGATAGATCTTGGTACGGAGTATGAATCCCTTATTGCGGTGTTTATGAACACCTCGATTGTTTCGTCGTTCGAAACTTCTTCTTCACGAGCAGCATTTGAAATTCCTCAGCTTTGCAGATCTTCCGCAACACCAGGCTTTTACTACTGTACCTCGCTCATCAGAAGGGCGTGGTAGATTAAAAGGTGATCGTTGGGGTCGTTCTTCTCAGCCACAGTCAGGACGCGGTTCTTTTCGGGGTCAGGCTTCGCGACCTTCTAAAGGGATCCTTGGAGACCGTCCGACGTCGGTCCCCGACCGTTAAAGTATGGCATCTTGCCATTCTTCCGTTTCTTCGATGTCCATTGTTACTTTTCCATTTTATTGTCCTAACCCGGTTGGTTCACGTGTACTATCCTTCGTCGGTTTGTTGCATAACAATGTTGTTTGTCAAATCTATTATCATACTGGTCATCCTACTTCGAGTTGTTCCTCTCGCTATGCTCCACAGTCTTTCCAGACTTTTGCTACCGGTCTTACAGGTGGATCAATCGAGGCTGTATGGTACCCGGATTCGGGTGCATCGTCTCATATGACCAACACTTATGATAATTTATTTTCTAAATCTTCTTACACTGGTCGATCTCATGTTTTGGTTGCAAATGGATCCAAGGTTCCTATTATTCATGTTGGGCAATCTCGTCTGTCTACCTTATCAAAATCTCTTTCTTTTTTCCAATGTCTTACATGTCCCCACACTGCAATCTAATCTATTATCTGTTCAGCGTCTTTGTGAGGATAATGATTATACTGTCATATTCACTAAAGATGCTGTTTCTGTGAAGGATATTTCAACGGGTCGAACACTCCTTCATGACCCCAGTAGAGGTTCTGTCTACCCTCTTTCCCTTGCCACTGCCTCGTCTCTATTAGTATCGTGTACATCTCAATCTGTTGCTCTTGCTGTGTCCGTTGCCCCTGGTTCGACGTGGCATGGCAGACTCGGTCACCGTGGATCATCCACTCTTCGTAGACTTGGGAGTAATAAATCTGTTGCTTTTTTTGATACATTTATACATAATTGTATCTTTTGTTATTTGGGCAAGTCTCAACGTTTACCATTTGAATCTGTATTACATAAGGCAACTTCTCCTTTGTTTTTAACTCATTCTGATACTTGACACTCCCCTGTTGTATCTAATCTTGATTTTCGTTACTATGTTTCATTTGTGGATGATTTTACAAGATTTGTGTGGATTTATCCAATGAAACAAAAATCAGAATTTTACTCCAATTTCCTAAATTTTAAAAAGACGGTTGAAAATCTTTTCGATCGTAAAATTAAAATATTTCAAAATGATGGTGGTGGCGAATTTGATAATAGTTCGGCTAAACAATATTTATTGGAGGTTGATATATTATTTCAAAAATCTTGTTTGGGCATCCCATAGCAAAACGGTGTGGCTGAGCGTAAACATCGTATTATAATTTGTTTAGGCCCGTATTCTCCTCATTCAGGCCTGGTTTCCATCTCATTTTTAGGTGGACGCGGTCTACACCGGCACATACATCATTAATCGACTTCCAACTCCTCTTTTGAAAAACATTTCTCCATATGAAAAACTTTTCGGTTATCGTCGTGATTACATCTTTTTATGTGTGTTTGGGTCTCGATACTTTCTGAATTTTTTTGCTATTTCCTCCAACAAATTATCTACTCGTTCGATCGAATGCGTCTTTATTGGCTATGCCTCCAGTTATAAAGGTTATCGTTGTCTTGATCCTAAAACTGGTCTGGTTCATATTAGTCGGCACGTCCGATTTCATGAAGACGCGTTTCTTTATATAGACCTTTTTCCTTTCCAAATCTCTCTACCCGACATCACTACCGACTTATTTTTGTCTCATCATCCATCCCTTAGTCGAACCTCTTCCTCACCCTCTTTGCCGTTACCGGTCGATTCACTCGGCCATACGGATCCCTCTACCCCAACCATATCTACTCCCGGTTCTCCTGTGCCTTCTCCGTCTCCTCCACTGTCAACGGTCGATTGTCCACCGATTGTTGGCCATTTTCCCTCTCCTAGTCCTCTTGTCTCCCCGGTTTGTCCGATCCTGACTCCACCTATTTCTTCCCTGGTATCGGTCCATCCCATG
Organism: Drosera capensis; assembly: GCA_001925005.1. NCBI lineage: Eukaryota > Viridiplantae > Streptophyta > Magnoliopsida > Caryophyllales > Droseraceae > Drosera > Drosera capensis. The sequence goes on along the minus strand of LIEC01009146.1, from coordinate 19,223 downwards.
CAAACGAGGTTGAAATCCGGTATTTCTAAACCCCGTACTATTTTGTCCCTTAACACCACCAGCCCCGTTCTTGAGCCTTCCTCCTACTCCAAAGCATCCAAAGATCCAACTTGACAACAAGTTATGACAGACGAGGTTACTGCCCTAATGGATAATCATACTTGGACCTTGGTTCCACATCCTGTAACAAAAAATGTGATCGGTTGTCGGTGAGTTTATAAAATAAAGTACAATTCTGATGGTTCTGTGTAACGTTACAAGGCTCGTTTGGTCGCCTTAGGTCTGGACTTTCAGGAAACATTCTGTCCAATCGTTAAACCCACTACTGTGCGTCTTGTTTTTTTTTTGGCTGTCTCGTTTCAATGGGTCGTTCGTCAATTAGATGTCAAAAATGCATTCCTTCATGGTCATTTAATTGAGGAGATTTACATGCGGCAACCTTCCGGTTTCATACATCCTATCCTCTCTTCTCATGTGTGTCGCTTGCATTAGGCCATGTATGGTCTTCGGCAGGCTCCTCGTGCTTAGTTTCATCGGTTTAATAGTTTTCTTCTTCGGAGTGACTTCATACAGGCTAAATCCTATAGCTCCATGTTTGTATACCGTCGTTCTTCCCAGGTCATTATCCTGTTACTCTATGTTGATGACATCGTTGTCACCGGCAGTTCTCATACACTTTTGTCCTCATTCATCTCGGTTCTTTCTTTGGAGTTTGTTATGAAGAATCTTGGGGACATTCATTATTTCTTGGGTATTCAAGTGCTCCGTACTCGTACGGGTCTCTTGCTATCTCAAGAAAAGTATATCCTTGATTTGCTTCGTCGCTTCGGTTTACACACCCTAAAATCGGCCCGCTCACCCCTCGCTTCTCGAGCCTTCCTTTCCTCCATCGATGGTGCTTTACTCTCTGATCCAACCGAGTTTCGTAGTCTAGTGGATGCGTTACAGTATTTATCTATGACTCGACCTGATATAGCATATGCCGTACATTTGGTCTCTCAGTTTATGCAGACACCGCGTATGTCTCATTTTCTTGTTATTCAGCATATTTACAGATATTTACAGGACACTTCCTCTTTTGGTATCTCCCTTCGGCCCTCGGATCTCTCCCTTTTAGTGGCTTATTCAGACGCAGATTGGGCCGGTTGTCCGGATAATGCACGTTTTACTACCGATTTCGTCATTTATTTGGGGCCTAATTTGATATCTTGGCAAGCCTAAAAGCAGCCTACCGTCTCTAAATCCTCCAAGGAAGCCGAATACAGGGCGGTTGCATATACAATTGCCGATACACTTTGGATCCGTTCATTGTTGGTCGAGCTTGGTTTTTCTCTTGTCAAGCCCGTCCAGTTATTCTGTGATAATGTTTTTGTTTCGTATCTCGCCCTGAACCCGGTCTTTCATGCACGTAGTAAACATGTGGCCGTTGATTATCATTTTGTTCGGGAGCGGGTCTCTCATGGAGACTTTTCTAAGGCTCTATCATACGATCGGTTTGAGTTTCTTCGTTCCAATTTGGGTGTTGATTCTCCCGCACAAATTGAGAAGGGGTAATAGGATATACGATATTTTGTATGTCGTATACGGTATTCTATATATTGTATTCTATATTGACTATATATATGTGACAATAACATCGTTGGATGCCAAGCTTTTCTTGCATAGAACGAGGTAGGAGAATTGAAACTACCTTAACTTCTTAATTAACCATTGCAGCTTTTCTAGCTTCCAATGCCTTGCGTGCTGCTTCTCTGACAGCCATTTTCTCTCATTTTGACTCTCTGCAGTAGTAATGAGGATTTTGAATCACTGAGAGTCCCTTCAAGAGTGGAGTTCATTCCACCAGCTTCCTGAAATAGAGTAGTTCAACCCGCTAAGTTTAACTGCTCCGCACCCTTCATTGGCCAATGGCCATTTTTCATCGTTTGACATTAAATAATGAGATTTGAGAAGATAAATACGTATTGGATGAAATTATATATTGGTGGAATTTTTTTCAATGTGATAGCATTTTATATTTTATTTTATTTATAATAAATATAATATTTTATTTATTATTTAATATGTATTTTGAGAAATTTCGTTATTCGTTTTTGAACAATATATAAAAATCACATCACTTATCATTTATATTTCATGATATTTTTTTGAAAAATGATATTTGATTGTGTTATGATGCAGTTCAAATTTATCTCGACAAATCTTCAATTTAAACCAAATCATTGAATTTATTTTGAGACGGAGAGAATAACAAAAATATATTATTTATCTTCATAACATGACTATCTCAACACAACCCATTAGACTTCCTCTAAGATAATTTTTTATCCTTATTATCCATTGCTATAATGTTAATTTTTTTATACAAGACTTTGTTTTTTACTCAATCTCTCGATAGATTTTCTATATCCATTTCTCAAATCAATTTTTTTTTTTTGTATTATTCGAATGAACCAAGCAAAAAAGAACCACATGAATTGGTTCAGGGAAAAAAAATTCAAATGAATGATTGCTAATTCAAATAACTTTAAGATTTGACGCCAAAATTATTCTAAAAGGTAAATCGATATCAATAGGAGATAGAAACGTCGCAAATATCAAAACCCAAGAACAATTTGAATACTTAATTCCAAACCCTAGATTCTATGGTTCGTAGAAAAAAAAAATCGAATTCGTGTGGGTTTGATGTATGAGAAGATGAATCGATGGAGGAAACTTCACGAATTCCATTTATCATCTTTAGACAACAAAATGTATTCATTGAATTGTTGTAGATGGAGAGACGATGACGATGGTGCGCATCAGGAGATGAAGATGAATCCCAATGAGGAGAGAGAAAGAAATCAAGAAATTTCGAGACCCAGCATAATATGTCAATGACGTGGCACTTCAAATAGAAATAGAGATCGTGCTTTGCACTCCTTCAAACTGAGAAATCAAAATGTAAATGGGGACTTGTTTTGGGGAAGGAGAAAAAGATGAGGAATTTGTTGGGCTATTTTTTTTTTTTTTTTCAAGTCCCTGGGTATTAATATAGAGAGCCTCTCCGGGAAGCGGTTGGAATTACTCCAAATTTATGGAATGAAAGAAAATATTAAAAAATATCAATTTTAAAAAAATATTATAATTTTTTTAATAAAAATATTATATCTATAAAAAACGCAAAATAAAAACTAAAATAATTATTAAATCATCAAAATATCTGAACCATCCAACGACCCAGATACACGACTGCGCCAACCAGCTCCATTCCCAAAAACCGTGGATCCATTTCCTCCCAGGATACACATAAGGCCCACGCCTACAGCACCCACCGCACCGCACAACAGCTCACAAGATTTCCAACGCACACACAACACGCGACCCAAACTTCACTCATCCACATAACACAACCCCCGAGAAACTTCCCCAACACACAAACCCAATGACCCAACCATAATGTCGAGCATCTCATTAATCCCAACTATACACATGACATGATTTCGAGTTTAAATTCTATGATTGATAAACTTGATATGTGAATAAATTTGATCCTAACCACATCTTCATTCCCAATAAATATAATTTTTATTTATTGGATTTAATTCGGATCCTTATAAAACGAAAATATCTATATATTTGTTGTTCATATGACCTTAAAAATGGTTGGATAATTTAATCATTAAAACCCGCATAACCTTTCCCGCCGTCTCATCAGAGACTCTCTCTCTCCCCCACGTCACCACCCCATTTCATTGCTGTTTCTTCTCCCTAAAAAAAAAAGTGGACAAAAACAAAAACAAAACCACAGCGACGACGACGAAACCCTAATCCGATTCTCACTCTCTCGATTTCGGAGTCGGAATATATGAGGCTTCGATCCAATCGCCGGATTGGGGAGCCGCCGCCGGCCGCTGGTGAGTTCTCCCTCTTCACCTTTTCCGATTCTCTCTCTTTGTTGTACAAGTTTCGAACTCTGTGTATCGGTCTCGATGATGGAGTTCGATCGGCGGTTCTGTCGTTTTGTTAGTTGTTTAGGGTTTGTGAGTGAGTTGTGGACGAGAATCGGGAGTGTTGGAGTGGAGTGCTTGTGGTTTGAGTTGGGTGTGGTCGGTGTGGTTTGAGTGGAACTGATCGAGTAGAATGTAGAGTGTTTCGCTTTGAATCGGCGGCGAATATCGTTGGTTTTGATTGATTGATTTGAGATGAGAATTGTTTTGAAGAGTGATCTCTGAAAGTGTTTTTTTTTTTCCGATTTGTTTTGGCGATGTTGCATGTGGTTTGATGTTGTTTTGTAGTTGATTTGGTGGTGATGTTTCAAAGATGAAGGTGATGCGGCGACTAGTGTTGATCTTTTGAGTTCTGAATCTGTTGACAAGGCCTTAACTTCAACAGTGCTTGCCTTGCAAGAGCTAGAGCTGCAACGTGGAGAGCCGTTGACGGATGCTGCTGCTTTAGAATCCAAATCAGACTCGAACGAGATCATTGAATCTGATGATGGTTAGCTGTCCCTCCTGCCTGTTTTCTTTTAATAGTTTCATTCTTAAGAGGTTTAGTAATGGGTGAATTGAATACTTATCTTGCTATATGAATGTGACTATGATGTTACTGAAGATGTTTATTCTGATGAATTTCCTCGATTCATCCAATCTGATACGGATGAAGACGATGGTTATGATGATGAGGAAGATGAGAAGGCATATACTAAGAAATCTAAGAAAGGCAGGCCAGCGAGGAAGAAAAGGAAGAAGAGCGATGTGGTGGAGGTGCAACACGCTGTTGTTGGGAAAAATGCTGTTCAGAGTGACTCTCGTGCGCAAACACTAAAGCAGTCTATGGTTGATGCTATTCAGACTATTGGTGTGGAAACACTTCAGCAGTTTATTGCTGATGCTATTCAGGCTATTCGTGGCGGAACACTTCAGGAGCCTGTTGACGATGCAAGTCAGACTGACATTCATAAGCTCTTTGGTGGCTTCGAGTTTCTCTCTGCTGATCCCATCAATTTGCTGAAGAAGAGAAGGATGAGAAAGAATGGACAGAAAACACCCTTATTGATGTGGGAAATATGGGCTGAAGAGCACGACCAATGGGCTGAAGTACATATGAAAGACAAAATTGACTTGGATCAGCGGAATGAGGTTCTGAATGAAACTTTTGAACCACCATCTGATTTAACTGTGCCATTACTAAGGTATCAAAAAGAATGGCTAGGCTGGGCACTTAAGCAAGAGGAGTCGTCAACCAGGGGTGGAATTCTTGCGGATGAGATGGGCATGGGGAAGACGATTCAAGCGATTGCTCTTGTCCTTGCTAAAAGAGAGATTACACGAGCTATTGGTACAGCTGGTGAGCAATTGATACCTAGCACATCCAATGCACGTCCAGGGATCAAATGCACACTCGTCATATGCCCTGTGGTAGCTGTAATGCAGTGGGTGAATGAGATTAGTCGCTTTACATCTAAAGGAAGCACAAAGGCTTTTGTTTTTCATGGAGCCAACAGGGATAAGTGTCTGCAAGATTTTTCTGGTTATGACTTTGTGATCACGACCTATTCCACCATTGAGGTTGACTATCGCAAACATGTGATGCCACCCAAGGAAAGATGCGAGTGGTGTGGAAAGCTGTTCAATGAGCGCAAGATGCCACAACACCTCAGGTACTTCTGTGGACCAAATGCTGTTAGGACAGCTAAGCAATCCAAGCAAGACAGGAAGGGAAAGAAGCCGATGACAGCAGATCTGAAATCTAAACTTGGAAACGATAACCCCGCAGGAGGAAGAGCTGGTAAGCGGAAGAGACATGTCAAATATAGTGAACAAAATGGTGAGACCAATAAAACCAAAGCACCTGTGGACGAGATATGTGACAATGCAGGAAAATCAATTTTACACTCTTTCAAGTGGGAGCGTGTTATATTGGATGAGGTAAGCTTTTAACTTGTAACTGGATGTCTCTATTGGTCTGTAGTAACATCATTGTTTTCATGTGGGAACCCCATCTTCTGGATTATATCTTACATTGTAAGAGATGTTCTCCGTTCGTCCCATTCAAATTATAACACTTTTCTTTTTGGACCGTCCTATTTAAATTACAATATTTTCTTATTTATCAATTTTTTAAATACAAAAATATCAAATTATCACTATTTTATATCACATTAACCCATCCATCATCATTTTTTTCCTCATCTTTCTCTCTCACACACTCACAAAGACAAATTCGGCATTCCTCCTAAACTTAACACACACATAAATATGCGTGTCGGATCAACCCATTGCAATTTCATCGGGACAGAGGGAGTATATTCAATTTTCGATTTTCTGTGGACTTTGATCTTAGAGTTTTTCCCTTTTATGTCAATTAGATCGATGTTTGAACTTCCCTTAAATGAAAGATTAGTCCATTATAGAATTGGACGCTGTGTTGCAACAATTTTCTGCACTCTGTCTATTTTTTCACCCTCAATGTAGGCTCACTACATCAAGGATCGACGTTGCAACACTGCCAAAGCTGTTCTTGCCTTGGAGTCCTCCTACAAATGGGCCCTAAGTGGCACACCTCTCCAGAATCGTGTGGGAGAGCTATACTCACTGGTAATCGTTTGTTACTCCGTATATCTGATATGAACATGGTTTATTGTTAATATTTGAATGCCTTGATCTTGGGTTTCCCTCACAATGTTCCTGTATATGCTGCATGTTATGATTTTTTTTCACAGGTTCGCTTCCTTCAGATTGTCCCATATTCTTACTATTTGTGCAAAGATTGTGATTGCAGAACACTTGACTATAGGTATGCCATAAATTATCCTTGTCAAATTACCCATGCATTGACGAAGTTTGGTTGTTATGTTGCTTCCAAAACATTTCGCTTTGAATTTTGGAGATTGGCTTTACCGTCTTCGATGAGTTTTGGAGAGCATAAATTGTCCTTTATCAATCACTTTGTTATCAGTTATTGGGTTAAGGGTGACATATAAAAGATTTTGATAGGGTGTCTAATTTACTAATTGAGATTGCATTAGAGGAGGCCCATGGTTTGTGTGGAAAAAAGTTCAAAATTGAAAATCCTATTCAGAGGTCATCCCAAGAACATTGATTAGATTATTGGCCCCAAATAAGGGTGGCAATTGTTTGCTTTTGCTTCCAAAGAATTTCTTCTGTGGTTTCTTCTAACTTGAAATTTATGTGGAGTTGGATGCTTGCTTGTTTCTGTATTGTTTGTAACTTTGTTCTCATGAGGACGTTTAATTATATCATCTGCTTCTTTACCAAGTTTTCCCAGGATGCCTGAACTTTAGTACTTAATTGCAGTTCTTCTGGAGATTGTAAAGATTGTGTACACAAATCTGTTCGACATTTTTGTTGGTGGAATAAGGTGTGTACTTTTTTGTGTTTGTGATTGACGTTTTCTGCTTTCATTTTGTTTTGTATGATGATTGCTTTTTCACCTTTTTGTGTTCATCCAAGAATGTGGCCAACCCAATTCAACACTATGGGAATGGTTGGACTGGGCGAAAAGCCATGACTTTGTTGAAGGATAGGATTCTTAGAAAAATAGTTCTGAGACGCACAAAAAAAGGCAGGGCTGCAGATCTTGCTCTTCCTCCTCGGAGTGTATGCCTCTCAACTAATGATGAAATTACTTCGGATTCTTTATTAATAATATCGAACTGATCCCCGTCTTTGTATGCATAGGTCTCTCTGAGACAGGATTCATTTGATGTTAGAGAAGAAGACTATTACAACTCATTGTACAATGAAAGTCAAGCTCAATTTAACACGTAAGATCCGTGTGTGTGTGTGTTTTTTTTTTTTTTTTTTTTGAGGTGGCTCTAGCTGTATATTATATTGTTCTTTCACAACACAATTCCAACAAGCGCATTGTCTTCTGCAGATATGTTCAACAAGGAACTGTTATGAACAATTATGCTCATATATTTGATCTTCTTACACGCCTGCGACAGGTAAAGATTTACCTTACATACATGCTTGCAATTTTTCCCCCTTGAACTTTTGGAAGCTGAAAGAGATTAGAAACCTGGAGATCCAGGAAGGAGCTTACGTTCTTCCTTGTTCCCCTAACTGAGCTGTGTTTTCTGCAACAGGCAGTTGATCATCCATATCTTGTGGTTTATTCTGCTGTCAATGCTCCAAAAAATGGGGGCACGATTGAGAATGATAACACAGAACAATCATGTGGTATTTGCCATGAATCTGTAGAAGATCCTGTGGTTAGTTCTTTGTATAATCAATTCTTGTGTGGAGTTCCTCAGATATGACCGGCACATCAGCTTGTGCTTTTGTGTACTGTTACATGTAAATGCTCTTTTCATTTCTCTTTGGGTTTGCATCCCCTGACTGACAATATTGATTAGTGGTGGTCTTTTGGTACCTGGGGCTGTTATTACTTGAAATTCTAATTCTGAGAAGGACCTATTCAAAATCAAGTTCTGGAGGCTCCGTTACTTGTGTTTTGACTAAGTCATCGAGTTCTTGGGATTTATTTTTTCATGATATCTACGATGTGTATTTCTATAGCTCTGTGTCAGAGGTTTGCACTTTTTCAATAGCTATACTAGTATTGGTTGAGTTTGTTTAGTTTCCTTTTGTATATGCTCTGACCTTTTCTTTTGTTCCTTTACCACCTGAAGGTCACATCTTGTTCACATGTTTTCTGCAAAGAATGCCTCATGGACTATTCATCTGCATTACGACAAGTCTCGTGCCCATCATGTTCGAAACCGCTCACGGTTGATTTTACTGCCAATTCAAACCCAGGAGGTCCGAAAGGAATGACCTCGAAGGGCTACAGGTATTCCAGCATTCTAAACCGAGTTCAACTGAGTGAGTTTCAGACAAGCACAAAGATTGAGGCTTTGGTAAGTTATGAAGTTTTCTTCTGGCAGCTATGTGAATCATTGTGTCCAAGTTTATTACACCTTAGAAATTAGTTTTTCTTAGTACTTTTTCTTCTTTTTTGAAGGTTTTTGTGCTGAGATTTCTCTTGGTAACTGATTTCATGGTTAAGCTAATAAGGAACAAATATAATTGAATAAGAACTTGAAGATGACTGATGATATCATACGGGAAGAATTTTGTTGAGTTGCTCGAGCTTTTTTCTATGGAGAAGCAGATGTATGTGCATATATTCAGATTAGTATATCTATTGTCGTGTACCCACCAATACCTATTTCTTGCAGCTGTCTCTATGTGCGGATGAACCGTTATTGCTTTAATGTTGCTACCTGTGTATTTTGAAAAGAGACAAACGTATCCTGTAATTCTTTCTGATAGAAGTGCAGATGCTAATTATTGCAAAATAAGGAACAATATTTCTCTTGTTTAAGCTAACCTACATGTTTGCTGCTCAACGGTCAGTTTACACTTCATTCATCAGAATGTGAGCCCATATCATTGATGCTATTTCCTAACTAAGGTTTCTGTTATATGGATTCAGAGAGAGGAAATCAGAAACATGATTGAGAACGATGGCTCTGCGAAAGGGATTGTTTTCAGCCAATTCACCTCGTTTTTGGATTTGATCAATTATTCCTTGCAGCAGGCAAGTACTTCTGAAGTTCTTTTACTCATCATGTGACATGAAGTTCCGATTAAAGTTTCATTGATTCAATATATGATATCATAACTATTGGTTCTCATCATATGACATAAAGTCCCGATTAAAGTTTCATTGATTCAATATATGATATCATAACTATTGGTTATTTCTGATGGCATTGAAGCTTGTGTTCAATGATCTTACAGTCGGGAGTGAAGTGCGTACAGTTGGTGGGAAGCATGCCGATCACTGCGAGGGATGCTGTTATTAAATGATTCACCGATGACCCCGAGTGCAAAATCTTTCTCATGAGTTTAAAAGCTGGTGGTGTTGCACTGAACCTTACTGTGGCATCCCATGTAAGTTGCATATTCACCTTCTTCACTCTTCTTTGGCCATTACCTGTAAATTCACTACATTTTGTCTCGTATAATATTTGAACCAATCTTTCGAAAGTTGACTGTTCTATTACTTCTTTTAATGTTTCAAACAGACCTTTTTGTGGAAACTTAGGACGTGTTTTCTGCCATACGTGCATAATATATCCCTCTTTTTATTTTCCTTTTTCTTGTCAGGTTTTCTTAATGGATCCTTGGTGGAATCCAGCGGTTGAGCGGCAAGCTCAGGATAGGATACATAGAATAGGACAGTACAAGCCTATCAGGTATGGCATAACGGTTCTTTCGCCTTTTGGAGTTTCTTGTTACCGGTGTGCTTCCCCGATGCAAGTTTATGCTGATTCCTTGGATTCCAATGCTCTACAGAACTGTGAGATTTGTGATAGAGGATACCATAGAGGAGAGAATCCTCAAGCTGCAAGAGAAGAAGGAACTAGTTTTTGAAGGGTAAGCATTGTGACTCTCACGCTGCAGAGATCATTGATGATTTCCCTTCTTGATGGACTATACTCTCCTTCCGAGCGCTGTTAACCTTGATCTCCTATTTGTTATAGGACCATCGGCGGCTCGCAAGAGGCGCTGGGAAAGTTGACAGAGGCCGACTTGAGATTCCTCTTCGTGACTTGAAGCGCCCCTTAGAGGCAAACATTTTTGCTAAAAAATAGTTCAGGTACCACTAATTTTGGTTCTCCCATAGGCGAGAAAGAGGGCCTCAGGCATCAGGTTTCTCCATTTTTGTATAGCCTATAGCCAGTGATGATGCTTTTTGGTTTCTTGAAACATCGTAGGAACTCAAGTTATACTGTGTGCACAAAGATGTGCCCAGTTCTCATCCTCTTGAAGCCGTGTTGTGTCAGTATAGAACACAGCTTCGCGTCGAGAGGTTCTTCCAGTCAGGATGCGGTCTAGTCAGTACAGCTGATTTACATGCAGTGTGATGGTCTAACTTTTATGCGTTAAACATTGGATGATAACGAACTTATCGATCATGGTTTGTGATGCAAGCGGCTTAGTTTCAGGTCTCCAGGTATTCGAACACGATCTCCTTGGACTTGGAGGAATCCAATTTGGAGCTTGCTTAGTGAAGGATCGTTTCTTTCAAATTGTTAAATGTATGAAATAAAAGCAAAGTTTGAAAGAACCAACGGGATATCAACCTTTTAAGGAAAGCATGGAATGGATGTTGGCTTTTGAAAAACATTGGGATTTGAAAACATCAGTCAACACGATGAATGTGGTCAATAATAGTCGTCAACTTCAGTTCTCACTTGCCTTCTGTCTGAAGCTAACATGGGAGGTTTCTAAACTACTTAGGGCATTCACATCAGACATAAAAGATTTATTGTTTTCATATCTTTATTTATGAAAAACTAAAATTAACTACTCATTTTGTTCCACAAATGTTGACGCATTGACATGTATTTTGTATTATTTTATTCATATGAATAGAAATCTTATTTTTATATTAAACAATGTCTGATTATTTCGTAATATATATTATGTTGAAATATATAATTTACACAACTATTGATATTTCACGATAAATTTATAAAAACCTATGTTTGATTATTGTTATATACGCGTCAAACTTTGTATCGATACATATATAAAATCAAATTGTTTCATCCTTTTCGAACGGGGGAGTAATGTATTGTTTTGTATCATATACGCTAACAAAAAATGGAAAAACAAGTGATGCTACAATTATCCAATAAACCTATTGGGCTAATAATCTTGTCCAATATGATATTATTTTCGTCCCGTTTATTTTGCAACGATAGACATCTTAAAATATAATTTAATATGATTAAATATTATTTTTAATAAAATTATTATGAGACATTAATGATAGATTAGGTTATGAATTTTAATCTTGAGTTAATTTAAGATTTTTCTTATATCATTAAGAATAGAAACGAAATATTTTGAAGTGTTAGAAATTGAATCTTGGATTGAATATTTATATTTTGGAAAAGGATCTTCTATTTGATTACGGGGTATATTTATATTTGAGAAAATGATTTTCTATTTGATTATGAGATACGTAATGAAAATAAAATAATAATTGGGTAGTTTTGTGTAATTTCTTTGGGTCGAAATACTAAAATTTTTGTTGGATTTGCCGAATTTGTTGATAGCACAATTAAGATTATCCGGGGAGAATCAACACTATATCATTTAAGCATTATGATTTTTCAATATAAAAAGAAAAACCAAAATAATCACATGTGTTCAAATAAATTTAAATTCCTAATAATTGAATATTTATTAATCATAAATAAATTTATTTATGATTAGTTATAAATTTATCTTTTTTTAATACAAATCAAAATCTATCTATAAATTAACTTGCATACGTGTTCACACGCTAGGTAATTTAAGACAAGTAGATTCTTGTGCAGTCTCTCTCACCTAACCCCAAAAAGAAGCAAAAGGAGAGAAGAAAAGAAAGAAGAATCTGAAATCCACAGATTCACACCACAACACCGCCCCCCTACTAAACCAAACCCCTCCCCTGCTCTTCACCTTCCTTTAAATCAAATCTCACTTGCTCTCTCAAATCCCCCAAATTATAGGGTTTCCTCTTCCCCATTTGAACTCAGAATCAAAATACCCCAAATTCTAGGGTTTGCAACAATGATCAATCTCCTCTACACAATCATCCTCTCTCAATCCCTAACAATCCTTCTCCTCCTCTTCAAAACCCCGCTGAGGAAATTCGTCATCCTCGGCCTCGACCGCCTCAAACGCGGCCGCGGCCCCGTCGTCGTCAAGACGATCGCCGCCACCGTGCTGGTCGTGTTCGTGTCGACTGTGTATGGGATCGTGGATGTGGTGAACAGGGAAGTTGAGCCTGGGATGATTAATCCGACCGATCAGGTGTTGTTGGCTAGGAACATGCTCGATGCTTCCCTAATGGGTAAAATGCTAACCCTAACCTTAATGGGATCGTTGACTTTTTGGTCTCTTGTTTGTTTGGTTGGTGGATTTTTCTGTGTTTGTGTAGTTTGGCGTGTGGTTTGGTGGATTTCGTGTGATCGGAGTTGGACTTGAATTTGTTGGTGGTTCTGTGGGAGTCGAGTGCACTGGTGATTCATTGTAGTCGGAGTGATTTGGGGCGAGGTGATTGGAATTGATGTTGACTTCGTATAGATGGAGTGTCGTGATAGTTGTAGTGGGAGCAATGTGGGATGCGATAATGGTTTGTATGTCGAAACAAAATTACGAGGAAACGCATGCCATCTATAGAATTAGATACTTTTCGGCCAAATCTGATGGAATTTTGTTTGCTATTTGTACTTAATTCGGTTGTTTCAAGAGATACAGACCATGAATAGGTAGGCTGCTGAAGCAGATAGATGTGCGTTTATATGGTAGTCTTTTTATCGAGGAACCAGTTGGACTTGCAGTTATTTATCCTTAGAAATGCTTCTTTTGAATTTTGATTTGGTGCTCGTGGTGATCCTTGGTTTCTGTCTCTTGATGGTCATGTAAATATAGAAATTCTAGTTTACAGTACATCAGTGTAGTCTTTCATTTAGGAGGAGTTCGTTTCAACATCCAGACATTAACCATTCGATACATTCTTTGTTTCTAATGTCGATTAGTCCTCATCAAGATAAGTGGTTGTCCATGACTTCTTTGTGGTCTTTGAAATATGGCTTCTGTAGCTTATAAAAGGTGATACATTGTAGATGATGTTATGAGTAGAGGATGTTTCTCACATTCTGCATTCGGCTAGGTTGTTGCTAATTTTGGAGATTTTTTTATTTAATGCTCGTTGTTTGATCCTCCTTAATATTGATGCCTTACCTAAGCTCTTCTTAATAAATTACATACAGGATTCATACTGTTCATGGGGCTCATGATCGATCGATTACATCATTACATCAGAGAGCTTCGCTTGCTCAGGAAGGCCATGGAGGCCGCAAAGAAACAAAGCCGAAGCTTTGAGGATGTGAAGAATGCAAATCCAGATGAATTCAAAGCCATGGGAGAAGAGATCACCATATTAAAGTCTAAGATCAAGAACTTGGAATCTGAATGTGCCGCCAAAACAGACGAGGCTAAGACGGCTGAGGCCAAAGTGGAGGCCATGAAGAAGCAGTCTGAGGGGTTACTCTTGCAATATGACGAGTTGATGCAAGACAACAAGAATCTCAGGAGCCAGCTGCAAAGCATTGACCAGGATCTTTCTCATTCAGAGCTGAAGAAAAGTATATGATTACATCACCTAATGTAAATTGTACAACTTTTCATGGAGTTGTGTGACATACTCTTTGATCATCTGCGGGATCGCCTCTGAGGTCCCATGTAACACTGAGGCTGTAACATCCATGACAATGGATTAGCGGGATAATCAGTAGGTGTAAAATTTGAAGGATGTTCTTTTCGGATAAAATCAATATATTGTGTTAATTGTTGAATTTAATATCTCTGAGCATGCTGTTTCTTCGGTTTTTCCCAAAATGGAGTATTGGAAAATTTTCAGAGCAGCAATCCTGCATCCTGAGGGTTCATGCCATGGTTCAGCTGGCTTTGAATTCCTTGACTTGTGCTTTGGTGTTCACTTGCGTCCTTGCATGATTTTATGAACAATTCTGAAATCGGTGATTGATTATGGATGTTGAGGTTGTTAATGCCCGTGGATGTTAATGTCCTTGCATGATTATGGCTGTTTTAGTTGAACCGTATATGACGCTGAAGGTGCATAGAATTAAGAAGATCATTTCCAGGTTCTTCTTCTCTCACTGTTCTCTATCTTCTTTGACTTCCTGTGATACCATTGCTCCATACTGAACTGCTATTATCTTGTCGCTTTATCTATGTCTGTTGATAGAGCTAGCTTGATTTGTGATATTCTGAAGTCTTAGCGCTTCAGTTGCATATATTCTCTGTTTTATAGACTTAACAAACACCTTTTCCCCTTGAATGTTAGCTTCCCATTCGAGGTGTCGAGGATGATGATGGGACTTCTGATAACATCAAACTAGATACATTCGACAGTGAAGAGCTCAATGATATTTTAATATTCACAAATGTATTTTCTACTTGCATTTCTTGTGCCAATACAAGTTAGTAGTGATGCAAAAAGATGATATGCTAATTAGTCGTATAGAATTATGTTGCAATGGGATGCTGTTCCATCCTAGAAAGAGAGAAGATTGTAGCACTTGTCTAAGGAATGTCTTTGCCAGTCTCGCGACAGGTGTTGGTATCGTTGCCATTACTTATACCGTAGGCAGCCTTGGTACTTTGGACCTGCTGTGCTATCGCGCTGCTGGCCACTAGGCCGAAGAACACCAAGGTTGAAATGAGCGATAACAGAAGCATGAGTGCATGAGCTGTGTGGCACTCCACGACTTGCGCATACTCATTTGATGCCACAGTGAGTATCGTTAGGGGAAAAGAGTATGCCCGCCACGCAATGCTGAACTTTCTCATCGATTTCCTGAATAGCATGGGTCTGCATACCTGTTAATCGCTTGCTTTTGTTAGGTCACATATGGAAGTTCCAAATATAGAAATTAAGATAACAGCTGAACCGATATCGAGTGTAAAAAGCAATCCCATTATCAGCGTGTGTCGTCTTCCTCGTCCTGAAATGGCATGCTTCTACAGTGAAAACCCACTGTGGATGAAAGTCCTGAGTCCTGACTTCCAGAGAACAAGCGTGACTATGACTATTAGATGATGTTTCCTATCATACAGGAATATCTCGAAAGGAGACGGACCCAAGTATTGCTGATAATTAGCCTGCAGGGTACTCTAAGTTCAGATTATATTGGTAAGGTACTTGTTAAGAATATCTAGTTCGAGAAGTTTATTGTGTTTCTAACTGGTCTCGACTTTTTCTTTAACGAAATCTTACAGGTGGGACTTTTCTTGCTACAAAATCACAGTTAGTGTTTGTATTCGACTACTTATCTGGAATTCTGGATCATCTGCAACTGCTTAAATGAAGACCAAGTTTGGTGAACTTTCAAAAATGTACTTTTCTTCAACTTAGGATAGTAAAAGGGTGAAACTTTGATATTTTCCAGAACCTAGAAGATATCAGATTCCTGGTTTTCTTCATTTAACCAAATTCATGGATCAAGCTGTTATGTATAGGTTGCATTGCTTCACTTCTCTTCTAAATCTTTGAAACTCACGAACGTCGCAGGAAGCTGTCCAATTCAACCCTTACGTGATAGTGTGATCCTTGTATTTCAGTCCGAAAGTTTATATTTCAACTAAATCTATGTTTTGAAACAGACAATAGATTACTGCCCCTGTTTTGAATCCTTTCGACTATCTTGTTTGTCATCTTGAGTTCATTTTGGTCCCTCTACGAGAACAAGTTATATATTTTTGTTTTTTTTTTTTTTTTTGTTAGAAGAACAACTGATATTTAGTGAAATTTTCTTGAAAGGAGTCTTTCATCGACCTAACTCTTATCGATCTGTTTCAGCAACATAACTCCACCATACATCCCCTTCCTGATATTTTATCGAATATCTTGTTATGTTTCTTCAACTAGTATTTGCTTATGGGCGTGTCTCTCCTTGTCGTAGAACTATTTGCATCAGAACTTGAAATAACTTCTGGTTCTGGAAACAAATCTGATATTGCTAGTCACCCGCATGACATCCTTATTCTTACCTGCCAGCTGTTTTTCTGGTTATGTCGTTGGTCGGCACATCCCATACTCAATCAACAACTTTTAAAATCTTTGATGTTATAATCCGTGCCTACTCTTTTAACTGGTTGTTCAATTTTGATTGCCTGGTGCAACATTTATCTAAGATCTTGTTATATAATAAGCTCCTAGGATTCTCTACTCTAACTCTTGTTGCTGAAGATTTTCCAGAATCCTCCCGAGGGATATGGCGTCATACACAGCCATACCGGACATTTGGATAAACCGATATATCCGTCAGTACATATATAACTTGTTCTTCTCATGTCTTAGCTTTGATGATTCAGACATGACGAGCAAAAGTTTCAGCTACGAGCCCAATAGAGAAGCTCCTAATCGTGGTGGTCAATGGCGGTGGCCGATGGTGGTTGGTTTTGGGGAATGGACATATGTGGAGTGTCACCAGCAATCCAGGGAAACCTCTTTGCAAGGGTAAGTTTCTGTTCAATTCTGGTTTTGATGCTTGACAGAGCTATCAGCTTAGCTGTTGCTATTCTGCGACTATTTCGAAAATTTCTCTTAGATCTTATGTAACAGTAGTCTGTTGGATTCAAGAAACTTCAATGATCTATACAATGCAAATGAAATTCATACAATGGCTTTGCCAGGGAACGTGAACAACATTATTATCAGAAGAAAACCATTAGGTTTCCATCTTGAGTGGTCCAAACTCGAAAAAAAGACTATAGACAAAACCTCTTATATTTCAGTATTTCTTTCTCATAAACCAAAAGATAAAAGAAAAACGAAAAATATAAAGAAAAGAACCTATAACTTGGGAATAAACCATCTCCTTATACCAATGATACCAACTATAATGAAAAACTGATGAAAATCATTCAGAAATCTATTTCACTTGCCATTACTATTGCTATGGCTTGTGCCAACATTATTGGTATTGCTAATACTCCCATTGTTATCGCTAGGATGAGCACCAGTTCCAATGAAAGAAGTGATGGCAGCAGCCAGCATCGCTGTGAAGTTGGGATCAGCGGTTATGGCCGCTGTAGCAGCATTCACCGTGTCAGTAAGTGAGCCTGGTTGAGCTATCTGTGACGGACCTTGACCTGGTTTACCATCCAAACTTTGTGCACCAGATAACTGGAGTCCCGAAAACTTAGACTGGTTGTATATCGCCTGTCCGAGAATCTGAGGTAGATTCGGTAGGGGAATTTGGAACGGGTTAGCCTGTTGCGGCCTTTGTTGGTATTGTAGGGGGTTGGGGCTCTGTGTCAGGTCCAAAGTGACTGTAGGGAATGGGGCCGAAGCCGAGATTGTTGCCATGCTTGACGAGCAAGGAAGGAGCGTACGTGCTAGGAAGTTGGGGTTGATTAGGCCATCCGCGCTTGGCATGGAGCCGGAGAGGAGCATACGGGCTGCAGATGAGGTTGTCGAGGCCATTGCCATTGCGGCTGGCGGCAAGGGGTGGTTGTGGTTTCCTTCGTAGGTTGTTATGAGGATTGTTGTATCATCTGCACATCTTTGTACCTGCAGTTCAAGTTATTATTTTGTAAGTTAAGGCTAGAGAGGATATTTACTGAGCGAATCCTAATTCATTACTTTTAACATTATAAGGAACTTATATCGTGGGAAGGTGTCATGTAACGTGTTGCAGTTGCAACCTATCGAAGTTTATGTTTTATATTCTTGGTCTGATTCAGTTAATTTGTTTTCTGTTTCTGATCATGTCCTGTTAAATATTGCACTTATAGACTACCTAATCATGCAAAAAGAAAAGCTACTTGTATACTACTAATTTGAAAGTCGTATTTAGTCTAACATTGAACTGCTCAGCAGCCAAAAACAAGCAAAAAAAAGGAAAAGTATGGAATGAGAGATGGCTGACATCAATGGTTTACCTGCTTTCTGACTGGACAACCGGCCGCCATGGTGCAACGGTAATAAGCTCGAGGGCACGGGTTCCCTTTCGCCATCTTTTGACCGTATTTCCGCCATTGGCAACCATCAGTGATCTAGCCAAGAAGCAATACAACATCATCATTGATTCGAGATCACATAACAAACGATAAAAAATAGTCTACTCGAGCCTCGATCCATACAAACAAGCCGTAACTAAGCAGGAGACTTATATACAGGTTGATCGATTGATCTCATACCATGGGTGTTTCTGATCGCGCTCTAACTGATACACGAGCCTTTCTCATAGTCGCCTCAGCTGCAGACTGATCAACATTTTTCGGTGGACTCAATCTAGGAACCTTACCATTACTATTACTTCCCCAACTGTTCCCTATATCATCATCTTGCGGACTATCGTCCCTATCCATCCCTCTACCACCAATTAGCTCCTTCCTCGACGGTGTCTCCATTATGTTAGATGGTGAGGCAGACGTTTCACCAGGACTCCTAGGATCAGATGTCGACAACGAGAGTTCAGCATTCTCGATCCTGCTTCCTCCTATGGCTAATCCTAGATCCATGAACCGCCTTGGCAGCATCGCTCCTTTTCCATTGGACTTACTAGTATTGTTGTCTCCTAGTACCTCTACATCGTTATCCTCTCCTACGTTTATGTTGCTGATAAGTCGACGATCTCTTAGTTGTTGTTGCTGCTGTTGCATAATCGTTACAAAGTG
>LIEC01009143.1:0-15243 GCA_001925005.1 Drosera capensis | reverse complement strand
AGTTTGAATGATTCATTAAATGTATGTTTTACACTCCAAATATTGAAATCATGAACTAAATTTTGTAAGGCTAAGGTAAAGGTTTGTTTAATTTATAAATATGTATTATTATTAGGTTGTGATTAATATAGTGCATGATTAAGTGGTTATTATGTTCTTAATGCTTTCATTAGATTGATCACCTTTTGAATATATGTGACATATAATTGAGACCGAGAGGAGATATTATATGAATGCTCAATTAATAATCACCATGGATTAAATTGATATAGAAATATATAATTTGATACATGCAACAGTTAGACATAGATGTCACATTCCTGTGTTGAAAGCTAAAAGGATTTCACCAAATATAATGCATTAGTGTTTTCCTAAATTCATATTAGAAATAATATGGATTGTTAAACAATAATAGTGTTAATATTGTTCGAGAGAAAATATTAATGGTTTCAGGAAATCCTGTTATTACATGAGAATATAAATCACAACCATAATAATATTACATTGATATAAATTTACAACCTAAGCCTTAGCCACTTTTCACTCATTTTTATTAAACCGATATTAATTAGATAATCACCAAACATTTCATTGTCTAGATAAAGTAAGGATAACATAATTTCAATAATTGTTTACACAATCTCTGTGGGTTCGACAATCCGATATTTATTTACTAATTATTACGCGACCAGTGCACTTGCTGTTTACCAGTTGAAAAATATAACGGTCAGTATGACTCAATTCAAGAGGTTGGTCATTTGCTTCAGAGCGTGCTTCATTGGTTTTTTGAGTGGATGCAGACCTGCTATCTTCTTGGATGGGTCATTTACTGCCTTTTAAGTGCTACTGCAAAAGATATAGATGGTAAGAAGTGTAATCTAGCACATACTTGCGATATGGGATTGTTAAGAAGAGGACACCCGAAAGCAAAATCAGTGTGGGTGTCCAGTATTGTGAATAACAAACTAAGAGACACACTAGGATATAGTCCGATAGACATCGTCTCTTATTTTCAATGGAGCTATCAAATTCAATTGTCGTATCACCATGCTTGGCAAGGCAAGGAAGTGGCATTGGAAGAAATTCATGGGAAAACTAGGTTCTCATTCAACTAGTTGAGGTCATACTGAGCCAACATAAAGAGCACAAACCCCGGAAGTATAATAGAGTACGAGATTGATTCAGGCACAAGACAATTTGTTAGATTGTTTATATGCTTTAAGGCCTATTTCCTTGGCTTCCACAGGGGATGCAGACCTGCCATTTTCTTGGATAGCACTTTCATCAAACACAGATATTATGGATGTTTATTATGTCCCACTGCAATGGATTTGGAGAATTGTATGTTTTCTCTTACCTTTTCTGTCGTGAGTGCAGAGAATAATGACAATTGGGAGTGGTTTTGTTGGCAATTGATGAAAGCTCTAACGCCCTTGAATTATGGCTCTTGGAATCGGTATATCTTTTTTCCCGATTGTAATAGTTGGCTTCTTCGAGCTATGCCATTATACTTTCCAGACAGTAATCATTCATATTGCCTACGCCACTTGTTCAACAACTTCAAGAAAGAGGTGATAGGACTAGAATTATTTCATGTTCTTCATCCATTGTATATTTCATTATTGTTTATGCTTTTGTTTCTCTAGGTCCTCTCAAAATATACCGGGTTGAACAAGAAGCATTGGAGCACTGTCTTCAAAGCAGCGGCATCTGGCCTCATAATGGATGTATATCTTTCCAACACCAACCAAATCACGACGAAAATGGATCTTTCTCGAAGTTTTATTGCCAACTCTAATCCATCGTACTAGACTAATGCACTTTTCCCGTGTTGCCATTGGGGGATAATGACCAACAACCTAGCCGAGAGCTTTAATAGTTGGATTAGAAACGCAAGCCACTTGCCCATCACTGCAATGATCGATCAAATACTCATTAAGATCATGGAGCTTATGTATGAAAGACGAGAAAAATATTTGGGAAACTGTACAATGTATGCAAGGAAGTGGAGGAAATGTTACTGAAAAAATATGAGACAAGTCGTGGTCTAACACTCCATTGTGCAAGTTTGACGAAGTTTGAGGTGGTCGGTAAGGATGACAGTCATTCTGTTGATCTAGAAGCTAAAACATGCAGCTGTCGAGATTGGCAAGTGAACTCCAAGCCTTGCAAGCATGCATATGTGTGTATCGAATCGAAAGGAGATTCTTTGTATCAATATGCTGATAGAATGCTTGTGCTTAAGGATAGTAAGTGCAATCTTCCCCCTCATATATTCCATGTCAACATCAGGAGCTCAAGCGAACGAGTCATTCATGAAGCATTGAGCCCACGTACAAACAAAAACTCCATAGCTGACATCATCAACTTGTTGTCAACATTGCTTCATGTGTTCAATGTTTAGCACACCATAATCAACATATACTGTATTAATATAGTCTTCGATGAACTCCGCCTATAATCCCATAAAACATGCCTTAAGCACTAGGACTGCAACTAGAAGAGACCAAAGATAGGTATTAGATATATGCTTACCACTCAAGTAGCTAATGCCTCTATCCTACTCGACCATAGTGAATCATAGTGCAGGAATTTTCGAGCCGACATATCAAGCAGTAAAAAAGACCAATGCCATTTTTGTTGGTGATGTAACGAATAGAAAACATATCGAGATTTCTTGAACTTCTCCTTGCTAACATTCTCCATCCATGTCCTGATATGTTGTGGTATACCATCAACAATACTGCGAAATTTCTACGCATTGTAATTATTCCTTTGGTTTTCGATAGCTTTTGCGACTTCATACTGCAAAATAAATGCCATGTCAGTACAAATAATATATATATATATATAAATTTAACACGCACAAGAGTTGAACATATCATCACTTCTATCCTCCAAATACCAACCACATGACCCTCACATATAATGCACAAGTACTCGTTTATCAAATTAGCTGAAAGGGCCTCATCATGAACAAGCTTCAAAATATCTTTTGCACAGAGGAATGACCAAAGTTTAGTATCCGGATAGACCTAAACCTCGTCACTCAATAATTGAAAGAAACAAAACAGCCAAAGTTTTTAGCCTCAACCATTGTCATTTAATTAAAACTAAAAATATAAAAAAAGCATTAAGTTTTTGACACCAAAACTAACCTCAAATCCTCAGTTTTGTATACAAAAGCCTCCAAGGTTAACTTGTCAGCTTCGCCAAGTATATTTATCCTAGAAAAATAGGTCTTCCCTCTCGATGCTTTGTTTGTGCGTCGACGCTTGACTAGTGTAACTGTATTACATGATTTCCATTTACTCCTTCCTTTTTCCTTGATTCTTTCTTTTACAATGGTCATGATTGAAGTGCCATCATCCTTGGTTGCATGCTCTTCCACAATCGACGACTCCTCAACATATTCTTTATTTTCATCACCATAATCAACACGAACCCTTTCAATATGCATACTGAAACCTCCTTCCTCTTCTCCAGCCAATTGTTTCTCATCTTCCTTATCCTTCACCGACTTCCCTATCGCTTCCTTATCCTCCACTAGCCTCTCCTCTTCCCCCTTGGCCTGCTCAATATCCTCCATATCGTCCTCCTCATCCTCTTCGTGCTTCACACTCTCCTCACGTTCCTCAATATTCTGCTCCTCACATAACTTCTCCTCATTATGATTACACACATCCTTCAAATCCTCCTCCATGGGCCTCACAGAATAGGATTTTAGCCCTCTCAGTTCATCCTTTTAGTGAGGGTTGGTAACAATTGGTAGTCTGCAGTAGAGATTGGTAACTCTTTGAGTTTATCTCTTTTTTGCTGTGATGATTTATTAGAAGCAATTTTAAATATCAATGTAATGAAAGTAATAAATAGACACAGTATTTATATTGGTTCAGACACTAGATATCAAATTGATAATCGAGAGCTTAGTCGAGTCTTCCCTTGGTGACTAGTGTAGTCAAGCCAAGAGATGAGTATCACTATCTCCTTATTTGAGCTCACAAGAAACTTTCCTTTGTACAAGTTATCTAACTTGTATGAAAGACAAAGACCCTAGATGCTTTGCACAAATCCAAACTCTCGACTCTACTGCAAGACTTTGTTCTTCTACAGACTAGTGTCACTTTCAACTGTATCTTTACTACTTAGCTTTCTTGAGTGATCTCTAATATGCTAGATTTCCTTGCGCTCTTTGCTTTTCAATCCACGTTCAACAACATTCTTCAATAACCCTCATCGGTTCTCTTTTAAAAGCTCAAGGAACGAACCTCTTAGCAGGCAATGCACTATTCCTGGAATGACACTTTACCACTAGTGTTCCCCACCATCTTGTTCCTGATGCTGGCAGTCCACTATCTACAGAATTTGTATCATTGCTACATTAACTCAAATCCTAGCTTGACTGACTTCAAACCTCTGACCCCACCCTGACAATCACCTCTACTGCAATCCAGTCTGCACACAGTCTCTTTTACAACCCTAGTCTGCATCCCATACTGGAACCCTAGTTTGCACCCAGTCTCTATTGCAACCCTTGTCTGCACTTAGATCTGACTCAGTTCATGCCTTGCCATGGTTGTCCTCGTCTTCAAGCTCAGTCCTTTATCTTGAAGCCTTTGAGTCCTTTTCAGTTCTTTATGCACTATCTGTTTATCCAAAGTCCTCTGTAGTAGTCTGCATCTGGTGGTTTGCACGATCTTCATTCATCTACAATCGTCTACTTACTGGCATCTGACCTGGATTGCAACTACCTACTTGACTTCTAGCCTAAACATACTAACTACATTATAACTAATACAGCTAAGTTTTGTTACATCAATTTCTATATAAATGAAGGGATTGCACATTCCTATCAGTTTATGTTACCTTTACATTAGATGCTAGTGTGCCAATTTTCTTGAAAATGATTTTGGAGATGTTCAGTACCTATGGTGTCATTTATAACTAACATCAAAAAAACCAATGGTAGCTATTCCTGAACTACTACAAATTATGTACTACCATAGGTCTGACATCTTGTGGTGTTGTTTCAACCCTTCGACGTTGAAGAGATGGACCCCCTAGATGTTGACTTGAACCCTGAACCTCTGGTTTCTCAACCTTGTGGTAAGAGGAGGAGGGAAAGTGAGAGAAGAGGCAAGGGAAGAGTTAGACCCCCAGGTGATGAAGGTTTGAATCTTAAACCCTTGGTTGTTAAAACTTGGGATAAAAAGAGGAATGAAGCGAGAAAAATGAGAGAAGAATTGAGAAAAAAAAATGAGAGAAGATATCGAAAATGAAGAGGCCGGCGCTGAGGACGAGTCCAAAGATTTTGCTCCTTTTGATTCCCGGACAGACGATACCCCATCAATCTATCCCTCTATAGTCAACCTTTTGTATAACAATGACAAGTTTTCAAATTATCGAGTCTCTAATTCTTTTAAATTCTTTATTCTTGGTCCTAACCTTAGTGGTTAATAGTTATTATCTTTCAAACTACTCTCTTTTTACACCGACTATCGTAGTTCTAAGCCTAAGAAAATGACTATGAATGTTTTCTAATTTGGAGTTTTGTTCTTCAATTTTTATGTAACTTGAAGGGATTACAGATGCAACCTAATATATGGACTGACAGTTACGGAACGTCGATCTTCGATGATGATCACGTGGATGTGATAATGGCGGGACCGTCTGACGATGACCTAAACCAAGATAGAGAACAATAACAAGTATATTGTAGGTGGAATTTGAAGTTTGGGAGTTTATGCATTGGACCCTCTATTTTTATAGAGGTTATTCGCTTGGCGATCAGCAGGCCATATCTTTAAGGACTTAAGAAGATAACCTTGGGAAATATCTTACATGGAGAAATGAAAAGGTCTCATGTAAATATCTTTATTTCCATGATTATTCTCATAAAACCTTTTTTTTTTTTGTAGATTATCCTATATTTTTACAATAATAATTAAAAGATGCATATGATCTTTATTTTTATGACAATCAATTATTATTCTACATGACTCATAAAAACTTTCTACATCTGTATAAATATATAATGCTTAAATTTTTGGTTGGTGAATTGGGTTTAATGGGTGCACTTCATCATAATTCATACATATCCAAATGCCAAAAATTTCATTCTACTCATTGTTGCTCGATAAATAAATTGTGTCTTGTTTAATCCAAAACAAAGAACGACATACACAGTAATGACCCAAAACATCACGATATGATTCAGATAAGTTTATATACACAATAAAATTGGTTTGGTAATGATGCAATGGAATGAAAGTACTTCTAGGGAAGAACCCATATGTGATAACGAAGGAATTCGACTTTCTAGGGAAAAAGCGAGAGAAAACCCTGCTAAATGCCAGAGCCTACAATAGAAACTCACAAAGTACTGCAACAAGAATGTGAAGACCCAGACTTTTAAATCGAGAGACTTAGTTATGAGAAGAGCCGAATTCAAAGTCAGGCAAATTGGTGAGAAGCTTATTGACAAGTAGGAAGGGCCATACCAGGTTGCAGCAAAGACTCGGGGGGCATACAAGGCACCCCGTCTCAACGGACACGAATTGCCAAGGACCAATAATGGGAATGACGTAAGAATATACTATCCATGAAAACCTGTGAAAGGATACCTTAACAGGGATGCCTAAAAGGTTCAGGAAAATTTTGTACTTGATAAAGGAAATGAAAAGGCTTCACTTTTTATTAATTTTTATCTTAAAACCTACCGTTCTCGTTTGAATGCTTAAATTTGTTAGGAAAAGACCACATGTAACAAATCGGGAAGTCAATGGGTTCGAGAACGTTATTGATGATATACTAAGTAAAAAGTTCAAAATCACACTAAAATCTGAACTATAAATGATCCACACAAGCTCTCGAGACCATACACTTAAAGACCGAAAAGTGAATTGAACTAACCTAGGCAGTTTCAAAAGAAGAAAAATGGAGGATCGGATGACCAAACCCGGGCCAATGACCAAAAGGGGTCTTAGCTTGAAGCCCGGGTCTTGGTAGGTGATGGGTCGAAATATCATAAGAACCGGATCCACAAATCCATAACTAATTGACAAAAAACCTGAAGGTCTAAGTCCCTGTTAAAAGGTGTATAGGGTTCAAAGATCTATCAAGTGCACGACCCCAAAGGACCGGTTACGAGCATAGAGCCTCATGTCAAAGGCCAATGATAACATTTCCCATGAAAAGTCAATCACAAAATTGGTTCTATCAACAAGTGAAGCACATAATGGCAATGTAGTAAAAAAAACGAGAATTGCACTAAAAGGAAGGGAAACCCTGAGGATCTACCCTCGAGCCCGAGCCGTTGAATAAGTGTTTACACGTAAAAAAATAATCTAAGAGATCCCCCAGGAAAAAAATTCGATAAGAACAAAGATCTAATTAGCATCTTGGTTAACATCGACCCGAGCCTCGCCCCCTTTCCATCCTCCTGGTTATCGACCTTAAGACCATTTCAATTGGCATCATCGCCCCCGGTCTCATCAGCTTCAGCTATAACAACATTTTCTTGAGCTTTCTTTTGGAGGATTCACTCTTTCTCCTCTTCGAGCTTGAGAAACTGGAGCTCCATGTACCGGAGCTAAGCCAAGATCATTCGTGGCTTCAAGTGTAAAGATCTGCCTAAAGGCATATTCATACTCGTAATCGAAACCGACTTGATCCTCCTTGATAGCCTTCCCGGTTTCTTCCTCCAGTTTTTGCTCCAGCTCACTCCTTATTTGATTGACCAGTTTATTATGAGTTCGAAGCTACTTTTCTCGATCTATAAGAGGACTCGTGAGCTCAGGATTTTTGCATCCTAAACCAACATACCCTCCTGCACAGTTTTTAACATGGCTTCCAAGGCCGAGATCTTGCCAGAACTCTCCAATGCCATTTTTTTAGCATCAATCTTTGCCATCACGACCTTGGAAACCTTGTCCCTCGAGGCCTGGAAAGCCGCATTAGAATTCTCGGAGAAGGATAGGAGATCCATAAGTTGGGAAACAATCTGATAGGACAGGGAAAAGTTTAATGAAATTCCATGGGGAAAACCTGAAGCAAAGAGATAAGATCGGGAAGGGTTCACCCTGTAAAAAGGTTGTTATACCTATCTCAGACCAGCTTCTCCTGAGGGCAATTTCGATATAAGATGGTATACTTGGGGAGAACAATAGAAAGAATTTCCTTTCGGTCGTCGAACTCCGGGGAATGACATGATACCTCGAGATGACTTAGAGAAATCATTTCATCAAGGGCCCGGTAGAGGACCACATCCTCCTCAAGGTATTGGGGACGATTAGAGACTGGGGAACGACCCTAGGGCGGACAGTCGGCTAGAGAGTGATCGGATTTACTAGAAGGACCTCAATAATTGAATGAGAAGCCCAGACAGTAGGGGGAGGATATCTTAGCTTGCCAATAGCCGCCCCTATAGAACCGGTTGTAGGAGAAATCCTGGCTAGTGAAGGAGCTTTGATGGAGGACCGATGCCTTGAAGGGTTATTGTAATAATATTCAGGCCGTGGTTTGGGGTCACAGTAGCTGGAGGCCTCTACTACTTCCTATCCTCACGGCCTCTACAGGAGTTGGAAAAGCACATGGAAAGCACAAGTAAAAAACTGAAAGAAACTAAAAGCTAAAAAACCGAAGTCAATCTACAAACCAAAACCATGCTTGATGAGGTCAAGTTTTTTGTGATAATCTGAATTCTTGTAAAGGTCCCTCCCTGGTTTATTCCACCAATCCATAATTTATCGATAGGAATCTTTCTTCGCTCTATTCATGTCAGCTTGGGTAAAGACATCCGGTTGAAATTCTATACCCGTTGGGGAACAAAGGGCCAGCTTGTCTCGTCAAGCCGGAAACCAGAACTCGCCTATTCTCCCCCTGTCATTATCCAGGACCTTTACGATCCACTTCATCCCCTTATAGGTAGCGAAACTCACCCAGCTCTTTTATTTGTATTGAAATTGATGAGGTTGAAGAAAAGGGTTGGGGCAATGTACGAAACGGGCATGTCAATCTTGATGACTACAAGGTAGTATGCGGAAATCAAGTAGAATGAGTTAGGAGTGAGTTGAAACGGGGAGTATCATTAGCCCGGGAAATAAAGGAGGCAAGATCTCTATACTCTTCCTCAACACCGACCTTAACATACTCTTCCCCAACTTGCTCTCACACATCCTCCCTCGCCTTCATACTCATCTCCTTTCTTGACTTGTCTGACTTTCTCACCTTATCAGACTTCTTCGTCTTCCCCGACTTCTTTCACTTCTTACCCGGGCTTTTTGACAACTATGGGTTCGGGGTTCTGCCCTTCATAACCTAAGGGGTTTGACTCTTCCCCAGCCTCTTGTCTCACTTCCCCCCTTCTCTCTCTCTGAGGTCAAGCAACAAAAGGTTCAGAGTCCGAGACTTCGTCGTCTAAGGGACACTAGGCCTGGTTGGGACACGGGGGAGAGTTCTAGGGGGATAAGAGATGAAGGAGATGAAGGAGAGGAAGTGGAGGAAGAACTCGGACTTTCATCCTCTGAACATATCGAGGAGGATTATTAGAGTCAGAATTGAAAGGATTGTTGGAAGAACTCATGACTTAATGGTTTCAGAGGGAAGCTTAGGTCTTCTTAAGTGGAAACCGAGATCAAAAGTTTGAAACATCGAAGAAGAAAAAACGGAAAAAAGAGGAAGAAGAATATGTAACTCTCCTTGCGACTTTGTGAACTCTAGCTTCCTCTAGCTCTCCCGTTGGTCAAACCTCAATTACATCGATCCAGACTGACGCTTTCCTTGGAACTGCCACTGTGCCAAATCCCGGGATTTTCGTTGCATTTCTTTCGTAGCGCAGTGAGAGAACTAGCTCTGATGCTCTCGAAATAAAGAAGTCTTCCACTCCCTTCCCTCTCTTTACTCGCTACAAACCCCCATATATATAGAGGGATGAGTGGGCTATGTCAAAGGGGAAGGCCTCCGCGTCCCAACAAGTTGATGGGACACCTCAGTCCTCGGGGAACGTGACCTTTGGTAGGAACACCATGCACGATGCCACATGGACGACACATGGCTAGATTCACTGATAAGGAATGACCATGTGGAAAGTAATCAGTCGTATCGGAGAGTCCAATTGTTCTCTAATCATGACCGTTCCAAGTTCCAAGCCGACCCCATTAATGGTTGGGGGGCGATCCCGGGAACAATGGAAAGCGAAAACCACGCCCAAAAAAGGTCTCGATCTCAAAGCAAACTTTAAAACCAAAACCAGAGGGCAAGTGCTATTGAGATCAAGCCAATCCAATGGGCTAAAGGCCCAAAGTAAAACCCTACATCACTAAGCCAATTATCTATAAAAAAGAGACAAATACAAATGACATGAAATGAACCACTGATCATCAATTCCATGGGATAATTTGAAGTGTATGACCAAGAAGAAAAATTACTTTACTATAAATACCTATCTCATCAACCAAAATAATAAGTTCACTTGAACCATTTCCCAGTCATTTTTGGACTTTCTATAGAACCAATATTGACTTAATATTGAAACCGATCCCCGAGAAAAATACTTTGGACCCGACTACTCGGTTTCTTGTTTCTGATGTGTAGACAAAGTGAGCACGGATCAAAACTCAACAAGATTTCACTACTTAGGTTATGAAGTCATCCGTTATCACGAAGTCATCCGTTATCACATCACTTTTCTTTTCATGTCTTCTGTTTAAACCATCAAGGTTAAACTGCAGAACTCTCAGGCATGAGACTGCATTCACGTTCTCCAAGATTTCATTCAAAGCACACAGCCATTCATATAATGCATATACAAATTAAAGAAAAATACATTTTTCTTTTCCAACATATGATCAATCCTTCCAAATAACAGTCCAGTTTGCTCAATCCAATATCGGTGAAGAAAAGTTCCCACAATTTCCCGAGACAAATGGGCCCTGAACCAATATGGAAACGAAACTATGAAACTTAAAAATCGGATCACCAATGCATTGATCCCGTCTTCAAACTTTTCATCTTGAGGTTCCAGAGCATGAGTGCAACTAGATGAGTACAACTGAGAGGACATACAAAAGAAAAGGTGATCATAGACGATGTTTCATGAGCCAGGAGTTTCAGCAGCAGGTGCATGACGGGTGTTCAAGAGAGGCTGGAGAGCCTTGACCACGATGCTCATGTTGGGGCGGAAATCCGCTTCATATTGTACACATAATGCAGCAACAGCAGCCATCTGTGACAGATGAATGAATAGAACAAGATCTGATTTAAGTTCTTTTTTCCATCATTACTCAAATCGTAGATAAAAGACGATCACGAAGTCTGGAGAAACAGTCATTTGGAAGCCAACTAGCATGGATGATTCTCATCCGAGGGTAGTTCTTATCACATATGGGGCACTATCCAGTCGGAGCTCAGGATTGCATAAAGAGTATGAATGAAACCCGACATCGAAAGATTTTAGCTTCTACTTGGATACCATGTCACATGAACGATTGTAACCTAAAAGTTTTCACCAAGAACAAACCCCAGTCCGGATTTGCTCTAGTTGAAAGTACAAAAACCACGGCTGACAGCATTGATGATCAAGATTTTCTTCATAATAGGACCACATAAATATTTCAGCGTTCAAAAGATTGTCAGATGTTCTGCGATGGAATGTAGCAGCACCTCGGTCCCAAGCCTACTCAAGGTAAAATGTGGAAAACATCAACACAAGATAGCAAAAAAGAAGAATCGTGCACTAATCTGACTGATAGGGGAGACCACACCCAACATGTTGGTCTGTGGACCAATCTAAAAATTTTCTTCTCGTCATGCAAACATACAGTTAAAGCCCAAGACAACACCAGCGTGAGGGGTCCAATGAAAACTATTCAAGGAGTTTGTCTGATAAGCTTAGGTTCCTGGCAGATGTTCTTTGGACATTGCAAAGGACGTTGACGGCTGAACACTAGGTGGAATCCTTCAAATACAACTACCTCCTAATCTTTTTTGCTCAGGCCAAATCGTGTATCCAAAATTCCCTTTCACAAGTGTAGTACACATTTCCATGAGACAAACCGCACACATGCTAAGTTGCCCAACTAGAATACCATTGATGTCTGAAAGCGAAATGACAACTAAAATTTTGGGGAAGGGATTTCGTAAGCTCTGTTTTGAACTTTGGGTATCAGTAGATCATATAATCAACTCCCATTATCACCCAACTTTGAACCGAAAAGGAAAAGCCACTATCACCCTCATATTTCCAAGAGATAGATTGCATGATCAAGGGCAGAAGAATCAACTGATTATATTAGGAGGATGTATAACACTGTACCTTTGCCACAGCCTTTGGAGGATATTCACTATTCAATCTTGGATCAACACACTGCCGGACTTTATCTTCACTAAGCCTTGGTGTAGCCTAAAACACATTTAAGGAGCACCACGTGAAGTTCCAAGACTAAGAGAATATTTTCATTTTGAACAAAGATATAGTAGCCACGTATCAGGCTGCTTACCCATGTCACCAAACTTTGCTGTCCCCGAGGTAAAGTATGGTCCACGGGTTTTCGACCAGTAAGAAGCTCGAGTAATACAACTCCAAAACTGTATACATCACTTTTTGCATTCAGTTGACCGGTCATTGCATATCTGCCACTCAGCAAGGACAAGTCATCAGCTAACATAAAACATGACTATGTAGTAGATCCAAGTCAACAAGTTAACTACAACGCTATGCATAGTTCAAGCAACAAATCTTCTTCCATGGACAATCTTCTTTACAACTCTACTGCGGGCCGAGTATGGTTCAACATATACTAACTAGAATTTACATTAAAGCAACAAAATCAAGCAATGAGTCAAAAGCACTTCATCACAATCACTTCACAAATATTGACAACGAGCGATATAAAAATCTGAACAGACACTCACTCTGGTGCATGATAACCAAAGGTTCCAAGGACCCTAGTTGAGTGAAGCCTTGCAGCCATGTCTGGAGCTTGATTCGATAGGTCAAAGTCTGCGATTTTGGCGACATCATCATCAAACAGCAAAACATTGCTGGATTTAATATCCCGATGGACGATGTGAGGATCTGCTTTCTCGTGCAAAAACTCTAGCCCTTTTGCAGCTCCTACTGCAATCTTTACACGTTGCCCCCATGATAAGACAGGTCCAGGTTGTGCTCCTTTAACTCCTTTCCTCCCTATGAAAAACAGAAGACAAAAATAAAAGATACCGGTGACTATACAATAGTCCTAGTATAAAGTATGAACAAGTCAGCACTATCAACAGTGGCAGAAAATATAACCACCGTTTACCAAATGTGCAATGCTTCTTGTTTATAAGGAAAGGTAAATTGTTGGATGACAATTTTGAAGGACATTAGAGGACACTGGAGCACTTGGTCCAACAGTAGAAACGATTAAAACCTCAACTTACTCAGTCCCCGAAATTCATGTTAGAGTGGGTCTTGGGAAGAGGATATGCAAAGCTTACCTCGAAAATCAAGAGGTTGTTCAGCCGAGAATCAAACTTGTGATTCAAACATCTTTGATTGGGGTCTGACCCATGGGTCAAACTCATCCTTAAGAAATCAACGAAACCTGTTGTCAATCTCACCCTACCTCAATTTCGGTGTCCAGTTCTTAAGGTGACTGAGCATGCATCAATATTATCATAACCCTGGGAATATTAGGCGAGTTATCGTGTATACATTCTACCTCTATTTAAACTAGAAAAATCTAGACGAAGTAATTATATCCTATAATTTTCCATAGAGAATGTATTCAACTGGATGACACACAAATAAGGAAAAACAAAAAGACAATAACTAACTTCCAACGATTGCCAACATTTAAATTTCATGAAAAAGCAACCACCATATAGATAGTCCCGTCGATTGACAGGGTTTGGAGAGCCGGCAGTGCCCGTAGTCTTACCTATGTTGCTTTGCAACAGAAAGATTATTTTCGACACCCTCACAAACAAATATCCATCACAACCAACACCAAAAGAAATAATATTAGAACTAATCACGAAACATCACTAGAAAAATGAAATTAAAGCAAATAACTAGAAAGTGTTGAATCAAAAGTAAGAACTTATGAAAAATTATAGATGGTTGCTAAATAAATAAAATATATAAATGAACTAAATAAAATAATAAATTAAAATCTATTACTAAAAATCCTTAAATAGATCTTAAATATTTTTTAAAAAAATCATCTCAAATCTTAATATTTACAAAAATACTATCTAAATCATGTAATCTGTCTAAGCTAATCTAATTTAATATATATCTAATTATAAAACTTTGTCTGACGTTGAACCATGTCAAATATGACAAACGGCAAACCATCTATTTCTTTAAAAAAATCTTAATTTTATTTAAAAACAAAATAAAACAATAAAAAAAATTAATATCTAATTTAATCTGTTGTAGTTTATTATTAGGGGTATCAAGTTGGACCAAATTATGCTATGGGCCTAATTTGATCAACCCTAATCTACGTCTATAAATATGTAACTCCTCTAAAAAATAATAATTATTCGCTTATCATACTCTTACATGGTATTAGAGCCGCCAACCATAAGAAATCCTAATTTCAACAAAAAAAAACCCTAACTTCAAACCGAATTTCTCCCTACCAAACCACCTCCATACTCTCATTGTTAATCATCTTTGCGTGGACGTATTGATAGAAGAAAAAAAAAACCTTGACCTATTGTCATTCTATCATAAGCGGGTTTTATTAAGGATATCTGCGCCCGCCGCATGTGTTTATTTCCAGTTTTCAACACTTTTTTGGATGATTTTCGTCCCTTGTTCAGTCGTGGTGATGATGTGATTGATCCGAAGCACGATAATCACACAAATTTGATGATTTCGTGTTCTTTGTTGAGATTCTCAGTAGTGGATACTTCTCTGATGATTGTGGATATTTACGTAGTGGTTGTTGTTGATAGGTGTAATTGAATCTCACTCGTGTTCTCGTTGATATATGATGGTGAGATTATTTATTGTTGATATGACGACATCGATCTGCACAGAGTATGATGAGTTGGTTGGAGATGTAGCTAATTCGATTTTTCATAGGAGTGGTGCTTGCCTTCTATCTTCAGCTACTAATCGTCCGCGAGTTATTGATTTTAGTGCCACCTATCACTTACCGGAGATCCAAATATTCTTGAGTTCCACGAGTTTCTCGATTCCTCACACCTCAATTACTCTACCAAATGGTTCTCAATCAAGAGTAGTTG
>LIEC01009141.1:0-12867 GCA_001925005.1 Drosera capensis | reverse complement strand
GGACAAAACATATTGAAAAAACTAGTGTTGGACACTTTCTAACCGTTTGAGGTTTTAATATTTAATTGATGGTATTTTCATAATTTCAGATTTTTAGGGTATATTAGCTATTAGGGTGTTTGCAAGCAAGGACAAAACACACTAAAAGGACTAATATTGACATTTTTTAAGCGTTTGAGTATCTAGTATTTAAAAAGAGATGGACTTTTCCTCTTCGCATATCCATAACGTTCGCTTTGATCCGTGTTCTACCGTGTTGTTCTTGATGGTATTTAATTTTTTGCATATCCATCAATATCTAGTATTTAATTGATGGTATTTTCATAATTTCAGATTTTTAGGCTATATTAACTATTTATGGTGTTTGCAAGTAAGGAAAAAACACACTAAAAGGACTAATATTGACATTTTTTAAGCGTTTGAGTATCTAGTATTTAAAAAGAGATGGACTAATATTGCACCATCTTGATATCAAGCACAAGGCCGATCGTGAGGAATGCGAACGAGGACGAGGGCGTCGTGGGGAAAGACATGAACCTGCCTTTGAAGACAATCGGCCACGTCGACAACATATGTGCGACCTACGAGAGATAGAGATCGAAGACCATTGATAAAGGATTCAGGAACTGGAGCGACAATTCGCACAAGCAAGGCTTTGCACGCGCGATGTGATGACGAACCTGTAATACTCCAGATCATTCATTGATCTCATTATTGAACCATATGAGCTCAAGCCCAGCCTTCATTATAACAATTTTTCCTTTACGCACAGAGGACAGATACTGCAGTGACTGCAGTCCTTTGAGGAGAATCAGGACTTAACTGAGGAAAAGGCTGCCACTCTTTGCCCCTGAGAAGCCCAGCCAACTCATTACCGAGGCGCCGAGGGCTGCTCGAGAGGGTGCGATGTTAGTATTGTTTTAATGGACAAGATGTCAGATATTGTTCTATTCCTTTTGTTTTAAAATTATTATAATATTTTGATTTAATATATATGTTGATGTCAAGTTTTATGTATGTATAATGATGATCAAAGATAAGTTTTTTTTATAAATTTATCGTAAAATATCAATAGATATAAATTACGTATTTCAATCTAATATATGATATCGGACAATCATATATGATTTGATATAAAAACGAGATATATATTTATGTGTATATAATAATATAAAATAAATAAATATTAAAAGAATTATGAAACGAAGATGATAATAAACTGGATGTTTGGATATCATGGAAAATCATCGTGCCCAACCAACCGCAGCTTTCTTTTGGATTTTTGATATCCATGAGGGATTTTTGTATCAATGGAAGAGAATCAATTTCAAAATATTATAATTGACTAAGAAACATGATCAGTCTTCGACCAAAACAAACAGAATTCATCAAAGTTCTAAATAAATCTAATGGACAAAACAAAATCTCTAAACCACATAATTAAATAAAATATCCTAAAATAATTATAGAAGTATGATAAAATCTAATCAATTCAATGTATTTAATCCATCAGGGAGTAATATCTTTAGTTTTCAATACCTAACATAATATTTTTTCCATTTCATATTAATTATAACGCTTTTTTTTTATCGTCTCAAAATAAATGAAACGTTTTTTTTTTTGTAATCTTTTAACATTAAACAATACAAGACCAATACATCTTTTGTAATGTCCCCATTAATACTTCTCTCAGTTATCACAATAAACTCCACTGTAATAAATAAATATTAATCAAAATTACAACTTATTTTTTTATTATTATTATCACCTTTTAATCTTTTTCTATATTGATTTATTTAATAAAAATGTTTATTAAGTATACTAAAAATTATATTATTCTCTAAATAAATCATTTATAATTTAGTTTTTGTTTTTCATCTTTTGAAACTCTTGTTTTAATATTTTTTTGTCATAAAAAATGTTATTTTTTTAAATCCTTTGAAAATTCGAAAAAAATTGAAACTGAACCGAATTTCGATTAACCAAAATCGAAATAACCGATATAATTCGGTTCGATTTCGATTTCCACTTTTGAAACATTGAATTAAATTCAATTGACCGAAACCGAAAAATGATTCGACTTCTATCGAATTACCCATAGACGGAGATACTATTTATTTTTTCATCAAAATCCACATAAAATCAACACACACATAAATTTCTTATTGTATTAACACGTTATAATTAATATGAGATAGAGAGAATAATAATCTTTGTTTCATATTAAATATAATATTTTTAATTATTATATTATTATTTTTTATACATTTTGAAATAATTTATTTATTATTTAAATAATATACAAAATAATCAAATTAAAATAATTATTATTATTACTTCATAATCATTTTCAGAGTGATGCATGTAATTCGATGCGGATTGGAGTACTCCATATTCTACTGCGCCACCAGGCCCCCGTTCACCCTCAGGCCCAAGCCCAACCCAATCACCGGAACCTTCTCTTATCAAACCACCCCAACCTCTCTACACCCCCTCAGCTCTCCGCAGTCCGCTCACTGCTCTCCGCGGCCGATTGCCGGAACCCTAACCACCACCACCAATGACGACCACCACCGTCTTCTCCTCCCCCTCCACCACTCACCACCACCACCGCCTCCCCCCTCATCGCCTCCACTTCTCCCCTGACCCCCCTCCTCCCCTCCGCCGCACAAAAACTCTAATCGCCGCCTCCTCCCTCAGCCCCACCCCACCGGACCCCACACCATCGGACCCCACCAATCTCTTCACCTCAATCCTCTCCGTCGCCCGCCTCGTACTCAAAACCCTAATCGCAATCCCCTACCGCATCGCCTCCCCTTCCCCCGAAGAATCATTCGCGATCAAGTCCCTCCTGCTCTCCGCGGGGCCGTTGTTCTTTGCCTATGCGAGCCCCAGCAGGCGCTACGTGTTCCCCAAGGACACCGGAGCGATCGCGAACGCCGACGCGCCGATACGGATCGTGGCCAAGGGGCTGGCGAAGTGGCTGGACATTTACTCGAATTTGCTGATGATAAGGATAATGTTGAGTTGGTTCCCTAACATTCCGTGGGATAAGCAGCCGTTGTGTGCGATCAGGGATATCTGTGATCCGTATTTGAATTTGTTTAGGGTTTTGATTCCGCCGATTATGGGTACGATTGATGTTAGCCCGTTGCTTGCTTTTGCGGTCATGGGTGCGTTTGCTGGGATTTTGAAGGGGAAGTGATGGTATGGTGCTTGTGTTAAGACTTCTTTTTTAGTAGTTCAATTGTGTGGATTGATTGTGTTAAAATGTTTATACCTTTGTAGTGGTTTCTTGATTATTTATTGTTCTTAGATTTGCGTGAGGTTTAATTGCATTGTAGTACTATGTTAGTTTAGCTAGACTCCTTGTGTCATCAACTACTCCAATTTCTTCTTTTAGAGCCAAAAGTATGCGAGGAAGAGATAAGAGCTCACCTCACAGATCAAGAGGTTTTTTTGATAGAAAATTGGACGTATGGCTTTCTAATTAGATGTCAATTGCTGAATGATTTATTGGAGCTTGCTTAAAGTGTTGGGATGAAATCACTGTGGGGAAAAGAAAAGAAAAAAAGAAGTCGTCCTTGATCCTCATTTGGTTTCATAATTTTGTAGGGGCTCGTATTGTTGACGAGTGAGCAGTTAGATATGGTTGTTAGGGCTTATATGTGGACCTCCTATGACATAAGGCTTCCCATGCCTTTTGGCAATATGCAGTGTTGGATAATGCCTGGGACTTTAGTTTGCAAGGAGCAGAGCAAAGTGAGATAGCCATTTATGAAAAACAGAAAAACCTTAAAACTGAAGTTTGAGAAAAGCATCTGGCGCTGATAACCTGTTCATGTTATATGGTGTGACTGTCGCTTATATGAAAAAGCAGATAATCTTGTCCCTTTACTGGTGTTGTTTGTCCCTTTACTGTTTCTGCCTCTTTGAGACCCTTGAAAAATGGATCATTCATTTCTTTTTATTCTGCCTCAGCCTAAGCTTCGAAATTTATACTATTAACGCATTTTTGGCGAACCAAGTGTAGGTGACTATGGTGTCTTCATCCAAGGTCTTTGTCTTGTTGCCTATAAACAAGTGGAGGCTCACCATACCTCTTTAGGATGTATGAACGCTGCCTAACCATTGCCTTGAGAAATTTATTTGGGTGGATCACTGCTTAGAAAGCATTGAGAAGTATATGCTCTTGATTTGCCTCTACATTCTGATCCTGGTGTTGTTTCATGCTTTTCAAGGTTGAAATGATTTTCCCTCAAGTTATGCTTCAGCAATCATTCTATCATGGTGATTCATTTCCTGTGTGGAGGTACCCGTTTGGAGAGTGTTAAAATTGTAAAGGATAAGATGATGGGATATGGCTGGATCGCTTTGTTTATCTCAAATGGCTGCTCATTATCTGAGATGATTTAGTGGTGGTAGTTTTGTTTCTTGAGAATTAGAACGTCCATGCATGTATTGTACTTGTTGGTTAGGAACAAGGGTTTTTTGCATGTGAGGGGATCCTACTCGTTTAGCAATATGCCATTTGAGGTAAGGGCAGGTTCAGCCGAGGTGGGATTTGTTGTCAAGTGTCTAACAAAGTCATCTGCCAAGTATGTCGGCTGGTCATTGAGATAATTGTATGGTTCACGAGCAGGAATACAGAATTAATTGTACGCAAGATGCTTTAGGTGATTTCCTTTTTAATTGTGTTGTTACTTGTTAGTTTGCACCAATGTCAAAAAGATAGACTCTTCAGCCTCAAGGATTGGTTCTTGACTTCATGTGGCCGGGTATGCAAGGGTCGTTTGGCTCGCGCTGTTCTGAAGTGGATTTCCCTTTGCAACTGCATTGTCATGGGTTGCTTGTGGAAGAACTTTAGATGGGCTTTCAGATATTTCAATGCGCTGTCCCATTCTTCACTTGATTGTTTTGTAGCGGTCTATCACAGTAGATTTAAGTTGTTTTTTATTTTGAATTTTTTTTTTCCCTTCGTGGTCGAGACTCTGATTTAATTGGCGTTTTACCCATCTCCATTTTCCAGTATGACTTTTGTTTAAATTCGCATGCCCGTTTTTGTGTACGTTATCAGAATATGATAAGTTCAATCTCACAGATCCTTGTTGCGTTGTTGCAGGATTGTGCAGTACAAAGCGACCAAATAGATGGATATCGAGTCATTGATACATCAAGGATTGTGCAGGATTGAAGTCCTTGATGTATTGTTCCAACAGCAAATGATCGTCGTCCTCAAGTAAAAACTGATTACATAACTTCTTCAGTGCCTTTAACACCTTACAAACTCTTTTTTTATCTTGTGGTGTTACTCTCATGTAGGATCTTCGCTTCTTTCTGCTCTTTCTTGTTTTCAAACCCTCCACGATCGATTTCTCGCTTTTTGAAACGACAATCAGAAGAACAGAGGGTGGTTTATTGATTTCTGATTGATCTCCTTCGTCATCAGTCTCAGGAACTCGATCAATTTCAACCTTCTCTACATCATTTTTTTCATTTCCCTCATCCTCCGCATGAACAACCATTCTAATGGATTCATTAATAATACTGGTAGCAATATCAAATTCTGATTGAATTACTCCAACATTTCACACTTCTCAGGAAGTCCAACATTAGCAACAATCTCACCCTTCTCAACATCCACATCAATATTCACATAAATCATTCACATCAGCTGCCTCACCAAAATTCTCATCAAGATTATTATCAGCATTCACATCAGAGCAATCATCGTTATGACCATTATCGCCATTCTCATTATGGATTGGTACTGTAGAAGAAAGCATCAAAGGATTGACTCGGTTGTGTACATTCTTCATACAATCTATGTGGTAATGAATCACCGTTTTATAAAATTTTCAAAAAGACATTATAAAACAATCTTTTTATTACAATGAAAATAATCTATACAAGCTTTCAAGGAAAGAACACTTGAAAAGAAAAACAAAAAGACATCACTAGTGTTGTCATCTTTATAAGGAAAAAAAATTAAAAAATGTGGGGTTTTGTCTTTTTTATGAAATACTGCTATGATACTGTATTATAGATCAATGGGGCAACTGGTACTATCCTTTAGATAATGCATCAGACACCCTCAACCAGTTTGTGTCGTCTTTTTATGATACATCACCAGTCACCATGGGAAAAAGAGCTTCCTAGCTTTTCCCTCTGTATTTCGCTTTCTTTCACACCATACAGAGTCACAGGAAAAAAAACAAGCTCCCAACATCATGAACAGCAAAGAATCAACTTATGGGTGAAGCAAAATCTTCACCCAAAAAAAAAATGTTGCAAGGACCTTCCAAAATGCAAACAAACTCAAGAAAACAAAAGATTAGAACAAACAACTAGATCATGGGCATCTAAAATTGAAACCAACTCTCCAGCATGCATTAACAGAAATTTACCAAGGATCAATTGAAAAAGGAGAGAGTTTCCAAAGAACTGCACTGAAAAACCAAATGCATGCAAATTTCTCATACAAAAATTATTCTGCCCACCAAACCAACAAAAATCAAACCGAACCATCAAATGGGCACTCAAGAAACTCCCCCAAGATCCCAACTGTACCAACAAAACCACATATCCTAGGGTTTTGGAGAGTTTCTAACACAACCCATTTCGGTTTCTTTCATGGGCAGATCAATTACCATAGCCAAAAGCAAATTCCTTGGGCTGTGAAACCGATCCCAATCCCTTTCCCTCGCAAACTCCGCCATTTTCATCTTCAACTCCTCCAGCGTCACCGTCGCCTCTCCGCCGCCGCAGTCTTTCTCCTCCATTGTTGTTTTGTTGGGGTTAATTTGTGTGTGATGGTGATTGTTGTTATGGTGTTCTCTTTGTTTGATGTTGGACAACTAATTCTAGCGACTGGTTGTCTTTGTGTCTCTTGATTTCGGGCCGTTGGATCTGATCTTCATCTGATGAGTGGAGATTGACTCTTGGGGGGAATGCTCTTTGGGCTCTTTTTCGGGTCAATGTGGTCAAAATGACCTCTTTCTCAAGTCAATTTTAACTCTCAAATTAATTCTAACCTAGATTTTAGAGTACTCACAATGATGGAGTTTTTATGCTCTAAAACCTGCAAAATTCTTATTCCCTTCATCCCGATTTATATTTAATATTTATATTTTATTATTATTCAATATTCATTTTAAGAAGTTTCATTTTTTGTTTTTAACGACACACGAAAATTACGTTATATAAATAAAATGAAAATATAAAACTTAAAATATTATTAAAATTTTATATAAATTATATATTATAAATAACGTTTAATCATTCCGTTACACAAATCAAAATTCACATCAATAAATATACAAGTCAAGCTATTATATTTAAATTAAGACGGGGAATAGTACAGAGGTTCAAAGCTCAACAAATTTTCCCAATGATACAAATTGATCTCACTCAAAATTTGAAGAATCTCTTAAATGAACTCTCCTTTTAGGGTTTGGCGTAGAAAGACTCAAAAGCTCATTGGAGGATAGGTTTTCAATCCTAACTATCAGCTTCATTCTCCTTCAAGCAACCCATAAAAACCTATCCATGTTACTAGTTGATGGCATGTAGTTTGGAGATTATTATCCTATATCACCCAATCAAACAAGAATTTACATGAAAGAGTATATTTAA
Organism: Drosera capensis; assembly: GCA_001925005.1. Classification (NCBI taxonomy): domain Eukaryota; kingdom Viridiplantae; phylum Streptophyta; class Magnoliopsida; order Caryophyllales; family Droseraceae; genus Drosera; species Drosera capensis. The sequence continues at coordinate 5,232 of LIEC01009141.1, read as the reverse complement.
CATTTCTTACGTTTAGATTCATTCATGATTATATCAATTTAGATCCTTCATTCGAGGAGTAGGCCTAATGTGCTAATACTACTATGCAATCTGTGCTCGGTCCATATGTTTTGAACTCTCCCATTAGATAGAACAATTCAGGCAGATATGATCAACTTCAAAGCACGAATGTAAAGGGCCGAGTCATAATTCCCCGATCACGGGCCTCACGGCCCATTTGACCCGGCTAGCAACACTCTCAAGTCTGGATAATAGGTTAAGAGATACCATCTTTGGCCCAACAGACACTTTTTCAACACTAGGTTAATGACCCATTTCTTATATGTATCAAAAGTACGATTATCGTGATTACTAATCTTATCCCGTCTCTTATCACGTGTATCAAACATTTAATCAAAGAGAGGGGCGATTAACTAACAAAAAAAATTAAAAAAAATGCGATTACTAGCACACCTAATCCTCAATGATTGAATTAAGGGGCTTCATCGCGATTAGTGCTTAATGATTGAACATCAAGTTAAATATGACCAGATACATACAGTCAATGCTCCTGGCCAAATTTTTTTTATGTGATACTTTGTCAACGATAATTCTTTATTAACATAGAAATTCGCAAAGATACAATTCCATTCGCGGAATAATCGGGCAACAAGCCAATATGAGTACTCTACTCATTGATGCTTATAAGTTATAATACTCATCTGTCGTGCATTGTTGATCAAGAAATTATTACCACTCGAATAGTACTATTATATGACTAAATACTATTTGGATCATTACATGTTATCCAATGTAGATAAGAGGAAGCGAACATATAAATCGAGTTTAAGGAAATGCATATTATGCTTGGTCGCAACTCATTTATAATTAGGAGAGACATCGATCGTCTTTCTATCATACAAAACACGGAAAAATAATGTGTGAAAATTGCGATCGGCTTTGATAGTGTGACTCTAAAGCCAAGATTTGGATGATTGATGACAAAAGAATGTATTTAATCTGATTAGCTAATTAAGCACTGATGGTTAATCAGTAGTAGTAGTTACATATTCTAGCAATATAGTGCTAAGCACACTTGATAATGGGACAAGCAACAAGAAACGGTTGAAGAAATGTGAGGAGAGGTCGTTGGATCTTGACTCTATGCATATATTAGTTTAACATTTTGAATCCATGTAAATTAATTAGCCGATTCTATCTCATAATTTAACTAATGCCATGTTACCTTTGTCATTTTGTTATATATGTGTTAGCATATTATAATACAGTTTAAATTATACTACCTTAAAAGGTTAAGTGGAAATTGTTGCTATTAATTCCTTAATTAAGAGTAGTTTGTTAGGATCCGACTCGTTTAGTATTCTCACTATGGAAATAAACTTAAGAAGAGTCTGATTAGAACGAACAATATTTCATAAAGAAATCAAAAATATGCCGCTCTCACAAATATAAATTTATAAAATGGGAATAATGGTTTTGTGTCATGATATTAGTAAAAATCCAATGATTGGGATTAAAATATACTAAAATGAATGATTGAGATTATAACTAATCTAATCTGAATCTTTCATTGATCTTATTTTAATCTTAATAACTGAATTTTAATTGGACACATATCTGTTATGATGCATATCAAAGTCCCTTTAAAACTTGAAAAAAAAATGATTAAAAATATTTTTGATTTTTTTTATATAAATTTGTGAGTGAGGTTATATCCTACTTGCATATATCAACTACAGGCTGCAACCCTCTTTATTCCCTTATTCTTAATGAGCAGAATACTACAATAGGGATAAATCTGAGTGATCTACAAAAGTGCCGAGTGTTTAACTATCGTGAAAACTTTACCAAGGATGCTAATAAGAGTGCTATCTATAAGCTCATAAGTACTGTTCCATTTCGATTGGAACTTTAAACAAAATACATTTTATGTATTTTCTGATACTGTTCATGAAATATCAAAATCTTGATCACATAATTAAGGAATCAAAAATATTGCTTAGGATTGAGGTAACATTAATTTCATGACCTCATAAATCTTTTAGAATTGATGAGGGGAGTGTATTTCTTGTCTTCCATCATGGAAGCTATTAAGTACCAGAATCAACTTTTCTCAATTGAACTCTCATACTCCCTTCGTTCTATATTAATCGTAACATTTTTTTATTTGATCATTCTAAAAAATAACCTTTAATCTTTTGGAAACTTTTTAACATAAAAAAATAACAAATTAATATTACCGTACACTTACTGTCTCTTTTTACAATTGATACAATAAACAATTACATATACATTAATAATATCTTCTGTTATCATTTCGAATTTTTGATAGAGTTGATTTCTTAACATGATATCAGAACAGAGTGTGACAAGAGGCCACGAGTTCAGGTTGACAGAGGATTTTGTAATAAGATCCGACTTCGGATCGGTTCATAGACATCATTCAAACCCATCAAAAACCGTATAAGTTGACGGTTTTGAGCATGAGTTGCGAATATCTTAGACTCTCCACAAGAGCATGATGGTAAAGGATTATAAGTCGTCAATTCATCCTAATGTCCCGTCAAAGTGTTGAAGTAAACGACGATTGAGTTGTTGTTTAGTTGTAGAGTAGCAATGGTTCGCTCAAGCGCAAATATCCGCGTTCCATTTGATGGAGAGAATCTGTCATGTAAGTCTTTCCATACTGTAGCGGCTGTGTCGACATGAAGAACAGAAGCCACCAAATCACGATGTATTGAGTTGAGTAGCCAAGAAAGTAGCATGTTATTGACACGAATCCAAGCTTCATATGTTGGATCAGTGGCTGTTGGTTTTAGAATGGAACCGTCAAGGAATCCCAGTTTATTCTTTGCGGAGAATGTCATGATCATGGTGCGTCGTCATGTGATATAAATGTCACCTGTCAAAGGGTGGTGACTGGCTAGATTAGTCCCTGGATTATCCGAGGGATGGATATAGTATGGATTGTCAATCCCGTCACAGATGGCTGGGCTCGATCCGACTTTGGAGGTCAATGCGGTGGTGGTGGTGGTGGAAGCCATGAGAGAAAATAAAGGTCAATAGAAGCTCGTTTTGATACCATAACAAAAGATAAGACAGAAGTTTTTATTAATGTACATCTAACATAAATCTTACGATCATAAAAAAAAAAAATTTTTTTTCATCAAAATCTACACAACTCGTATAAATTCTCGCGTGATATGGACTTAAGAAAACTTATTGGCCACAGGCTAGCAAAATCTTCAACACGGTTGAAAAAAATAGCTGTACTTGGAGTACAACGGAACGTTGACTATAGAGTTTTGATGTCGAGATCCATATGATTATCAAATATACCCCAAAAGTAACCGTTACGGGCCATGGAACTAATAAATCCTCCTACCCCATATTATTAAATATTCATGTCCCTCAAAAGATAGTGAAAAAGGCTACCCCTTAATTTCCTCTAATCAATATAGTGTTATCAAACAACTTATGTCCTCTAAATTTTCACTTGATCTCAAAACTAACTATGGTTTGAATCACGGATATACTCTGTTTTATATTATATCTGATATTTTTTTATTTGAATCGTTTCAAAATATATATAATATATCTTATTTAATAAATTTTTCACATAAAAATATCAAAACAATCATTATCTATTACAGTATTCTCATTATCTTTTCGCACATTGAGACGATAGACCCTACAAACACTCAAAAAATATTCTTTTTTTTTTTTATCAAATTCTATATAAATTTAACACACATAAATTCGTATGTCGTATATTATCTATAATATGGATTGGAGTGAATATGATGTTACACTTGACACGCTTCTATGTCGAAATGCCCAGTTGATTGTAGTAGCGAACAATGCACTTGTCCTCTATAATCATGTTGTGACCGTGTACTAAGAAAACAAGCTCCTGCGGATACGTTTAGATCAAGACATATTCATAAACATCACGTTATAACAAAGAATGAGAGAGAATCGTTTCATTAAGTCAACCTTCAGTTTATATTTATAGACATAAATTATTTTTGCTCAATTTTATTATTCTCTCCGTCACATTATAGTTATAACATTTATTTTATATACATAAATTTAAAATTTAATATCTTTTTTCTTCAACTTCAATTCTCAACCTCACAATCTTTCTCTACCTATCTTCTTTAATTCATAACCACATAATATTTTCTAAAAAATAAAAACGTAATAAATAATTTGAGACAAAACAAAATGACAAAATAATATAATTATTTTAAACAAAGATAATATTTAATATTTTTAGTAGATGTCGAACTTTCAATTATATTATTAGGAAAAAGAATAAATTATCAATAAGTTAAGCTTTTGAAAAATGTTTAAGCCTTTAACTTGTTCACGTAAAAAAGTCAAAACAAAGCTAACCAATGGTAGACAGTAGACAAATCAAAATCCCTCTCAATCTTATTCCCTTGTTGTTCACGTAAAAAAAAAACGACTGGGTAGTCGTTAGGATTTTAGGGCATTCTGTTCATTGACTTATTTTCTAACAATTAGTAGAGAATCTAAAAATGGGCCAAATAAACTATGTTAATTAGTAGTTATGAAGAAATGGGTGAGCTGGGTTTTTGGAATTAGTGTGTAAAAATTAAATGGATTGTGAAAAGTTAGGTTGAATTGGGTTGAGAAGGATGTGGAAAGTGGAGCAAAAATCAAAAACTCAATTTATTAATGGTCCGTCGATCCTATTTTGATTCGGTTATGATCTGATTTCAGTCCGGATCCGATTCCGATTCCGATTCATGGTTTCTGAGATCTTCGACTCGACTCGAACCTATATGATCGATCCAATTCTGATTCGAACCGTCACATCATCACCAATCCGAACCGGTCCCACGATGGTATCGGACCACTGTACATCTTTACATTTCACTAAAAAAAACCAAACACGCACACACCTCAAAAACAGAACACATCTCTTCCCCTCCATAAAAAAACTCAACAAACAATCCCAAATTGATCAATGGATCATCATAAGTTCCAGTTCCCTTCGATCTTCTCCCTGGAGATCGACACCAAAGAGCTCGAACTCGACCTCGACCCGATCCCCACTGCCGACATCAGCTACTTCAACCCCTCCGACTGGGACACCTCCATCGACCAGGCCGACCCCTTCGAGTCGGCCCTCAGCTCCATCGTCTCCTCCCCCACGGCCACCTCCTACGGGGTCGACGAGAGCGTCATGATGGGCGAACTCAT